>CAIGRT010233747.1:0-16020 GCA_903798405.1 Fraxinus platypoda
TTATTCTTTATTATTTTTGCCTTTCATTGTGTTTTCTTTGTTCCTTTCATTTTCTTTATTTATTTGTTTTAAAACAAATTAAGGACGTTTTATTCAAAATTTAACCCTTTAGCAGTCAAACTGACAATTTATGTCACAAAAGGACTTCAAGTGCACATGTTTGTAAGGTTTGGGATCTCGAGTACTAGAAATAAAAAAATTCAGGACCTCATCATCACAACCTTCAAATGTTTAGGACACCATGTGCAATTTACTCAAAAAAAAAAAATTTCAACCAATGATAATAAACTTAAATTAGAATATTCCCACTTTCCACTCCCAAAAAATTATTAATGAAATCGGACGACACTTGGGTTTAAAATATTTTATTCACGTGAGCCGACCAATATTTATTTATTGCTCGCATCAATTTGGATTGGTCACTCACTTGTTCTTATCATTAAAAGAATTTTGTACATATGCTACAATATTGAATTAAGTTGTTTTTAATTTTATTATTTATTCAATTTAACACATTCGTCTACTATTTTTAAATCTTCAATACCATTTGCTTGTTCAATCCATAGAAAGAGTCGAGCTTCTTAATAGGGCCTTTTCGTCAAGTTCATTGGAATAACGTGACGTTAAAAAAGAAAAAAAAATGGAATTACGTTTAATATTATTTTATTGAAAAATGTATGATTGATAAGAAGAGATGAAAAAATGAATTATAATTTTAATGAGACAATTATCTATTGTATTAAAAAAAAATGCTCGGAATGTCCTGAGAAAAAAGCAAATTTTAAAGGAAGTGCGAATCGAATTCTCTATCCACAATTGAAAAGCACGTGATGTTGAGACCCCACCACGTGCCTATTGTTTTATTATTATATCACTTGGGCAATAGCACTATACGATAATTACATTCACACCCACGTTACAAAATATAAAAATAATTATATATACATTTTTATATTCACTTATTACTCATAGTTAATATATTAATTTTTGCTTGAAATGTTCTTTTTTTTTTTTCATTGATATTTTTCCCTCCTTTTTTATTAATGATTTACCCAAAAATATAACACATTCCGAACGAGTAAAAAAATAAATTGAAAGAAGTTTAGAAAGTAGAAACACCTTTCATCCTATTTCTTCTCATGAATGAATGGTTGAGCATGAGTGTTTAAAGCCAACCTCGTGTCAAAAGTAACACAACATGACACTACAAAATAAAATATGCAAACACAAAATACTTGAAAGTAAAAGATAGTGATTGAAGTAATATAAAAGCGATCAACTTGAAAGTAATATTTGAGGATCTCTTGAAAACTCTCATTCGTCCTAAAATGTTTCATAGAATTTTCAATGATGATATCAATTTTTCAAAAAAATAGACTACAACTCTCGCGATATTGGTGTTGAATGTGAGATATCATTGGAATGATTTTGAGATTTTCTTGAATCTATTATTTAGGGAGTTTGATTCTGGACGAAATGGGTTTTGAGAGAAAATAAGGATTTTGATAAAGGGCTGTAATTACGAGGTTTTCTATAATCTATTGTGTATTAAAGTAGTGCATTTTTTTTATTTTTTTTGGATTGATTTGCGAGGTCAAACATTATAATTAATGTGTGGGAAGTTTCTTTTTTTTTTGTTTTTTTTTACTAATAAAATTGCAGTAAAAAATAAATAAAAAATAGTGAAAGTATTATCTGGAATATTAAATAAATGTAGCTCTAAAAAAAATACTGGGTGAGCCCACCGCCTAAATATAAATGGCGTGTTTAGTAAATTCACCGCCTCACTTCACTGTCAGTTGATTCAAAGTTTACCCAATGAATTAATAGCAAAAAATTCTCTAAAAATGTTTCTATTTACAATATACTCCATACTTATTGAAAATCGCAGAAAATCCCCCATTTTGAAATCTTTTGTGCAAAAAACTTCATACCGTCAGATTTTCCGTTAAAAACAATAAAAATGTCAAAATTAAAAAGTAATAATTGTAATTTTAATATATAAATTTTTTATTCTTTTACTAATTATAGTCTCTCTCTTTTTTATGTACCACCCACAATTTCAAACATTTAAAACTTTATTTTTCACCCTACCATACTTCATCTTATTCCCCAAAACTTTATTATTTTATTTAATCCATTCCAAAATCCCTCACCCCAAATTTATCATTTTTTCTCCTCATTTATAATAAATCAAAAAATAAATAGAGTGAAGAATTGCATTGATTTCTTCACATTACAATATCAAATGTTTTACAACCTATATATAAATATACAATGCTGTGTAAATAAAAGAATTTGTTACAAACAGAAATGGCAGCAAGCCATGTGCTCTAACTGAATGCTGGTAATGCAAAGCTTCTAGATCCCTTTCCTTCTAGACTCTTCTCTGCTTGTTGGATGCTGATGCAGCTTGAGTTGATGACTGTATGGACGCGTCACTTGTCAGCTGCCTGGGTTGTTCTTCATCATTTAACAGCCCCCCGCAAGATGGAGAGTAAATGTCAATTACTCCCATCTTGTTCATGTGCAGGTGAAGACAGGAGGAATTCAATGCCTTAGTTAACATACCAGCCACTTGGGAATTAGTATGAACATACATACCAGCCACTTGGGAATTAGTATGAACATACTCAGTAGTGATGCTTCCATTTTGTATTTTGTCTCTAATGAGATGACAATCTATTTCTATGTGTTTGGTTCTTTCGTGGAAAACGGGATTTGTGGCAATATAGATGGCAGACTTGTCAACATATAATCTTGCTGCTTGGCTTTGTTCAACCTGTAAAGCTTCAAACATAAATCTCATCCATGTCAGTTCGCAGCAAACTTACGCCATTGCTCTATATTCAGTTTCAGATGATGATCTTGAAACCACATTTTGCTTCTTCGACTTCCATGACACCAGTGAAGACCCTATAAAGACACAATAACCTGTCACAGATCTCCTAGTATCCGGACAAGCTCCCCAATCAGAATCTGAATAACCCTTCAGCTGAAGGTCAGATGTAGAGGAGTAAAATAAGCCTTGACCTGGTGCCCTTTTGAGATATCTTAACACCTTATGTGTTGCATGAAGATGTGGTATTCTAGGCTTGTCCATATATTGACTTAATAATTGAACTGAATAAGATAGGTCTGGTCTCGTTATAGTTAGGTATAGCAACCGCCCTAATAACCTCCTTAGACATCTTAACATTCTGATCATGGGGCAGTTTGGATGGTGCTGAACCGTGGTGCCTGAGTTCTTCAAAATGTCCCGAGCATATTTTCTCTGACATATGTATATTCCATGTTCTGATCTTGCCACCTCGATTCCCAAATACTTTAATTTTCTCAGATCTTTGATTTTAAACTTTGCATCAAGAACAACCTTGAGATTGTTGATGGTATCCATACAATTTCCTGCTAAGATAAGATCATCCACATATACTAGAATGGCTGTAAAAGAGTCTTGAGTCGTTGTGGTAAATAAACTGTAATCCGCTTTTGACTGAATGAAACCAAGTTGAATGATAAAACTAGACAACTTTGAGTACCATTGCCGTGAAGTTTGCTTAAGTCCATATATACTTTTGCGAAGTTTACGAACTTTTGAACTTCCAGCAGTAGCATATCCCAGTGGCAATTGCATATAAACCTCTTCATCCAAATCGCCATGTAAGAATGCGTTGTTAACATCCAATTGATACAAGAACCATCCCTTTATGGCTGCAAGAGCAAGTAAACTCCTAACAGAAACAAGTTTTGCCATTGGAGAAAAGGTTTCATGATAATCCTGATCTTCTTGTTGTGTATACCCCTTTGCAACTAGCCTAACTTTGTACCTTTCAATACTTCCATCGGCATTAAACTTGATTTTATATACCCATTAAAACCCTACTGCCTCTTTATTAGGTGGCAAATCAACAATGAGCCATGTATCATTTAACTCAAGTGCCTTAATCTCAGCTCTCATGGCCTCACACAATTCAAGAAAGTTGACAGCTTCTTGATAACTCTTAGGTTCAGTTTGTGAAGTTATGGAAGTGACAAATGCTTTATGAGGGATGGACAACTTATCATATGAAATGCTAGCACTAAGGGGATAAGGAGTACCTGAGTGAATTGAGCCTTCAGCCTTGTCCAATTTCTAAAATGGGATGAATGAAATGGCATGTTGACATAAATTCCTGCAAATGTAAGGGAGCTTTCCTGATTCTGGTGGATTTTCTAGGTAAGTGATGAGTGTTTGGATTTGTGTCTGTAATGTGCAAATTTGTTTGCTGCATAGTTTGATTAGTTTGAGGATATGTTGGTTCAGTGTATTCGACGTCTTTTGTAGGACTAGGAACAAGTGAAGCTTGGTTATTGAATTCTATGGATTCTAGAGATGTGTAATCGTTTTGAGTAGAGATAAGAGGGCTTTGAGGGAAGCACAGATTAGTAGGACTTGGCATATCATTATCTTTTGCAGCTTCTTTGAAGGGGGAGAAAGTTTCATGAAAAACTACATTTCTAGATAAGAAAATCCTTTGGGTTTCCAGGTCAAGGAGTTTATATCCTTTAATTCCAAAAGGATATCCCAGAAAAACACATTTCCTAACTCTAGAATCGAATTTATGTCTTCCTTGTATGAGTGTTGTGGCAAAGGCAAGACAACCGAACACTTTGAGATGTGAATATGTTGGCCTTTTTTGGAACAGAAGTTCAAATGGACTTATGTGATTTAAAAGAGTTGAAGGAGTTCTATGTATGAGATACACTGCTGTCAAGACACAGTCACTCCAATACTTTTGTGAAATCCCACTTTGGAACCTTAGAGCTCTTGCAACATTCAAAGTGTGTTGATGTTTCCTCTCAACTATGGCATTTTGTTGAGGGGTTTCAACACGTGTTTTCTGGTGGATTATCCCTTTTTCAAGATAAAATTGTTTCATATCAAATTCCCCCCCATTATCACTTCGAATGATTTTTATTTTGGTCTCAAATTGTGTTTCAACCATAGCATAAAAAATTTGTAACATATGTGAAGCATCAGATTTCAATTTCAGCATGTATACCCAGGTACATCTGCTGAAATCATCTACTATTGTTAGAAAATAACGAGATCCATCATAACTCATTTCATTGCAAGGTCCCCAAAGGTCAATATGTATTAAATTAAAACATTTTTCTGACTTGTGATGACTGACTGGGAAGGGGGGCTTGTGCATTTTAGCTAATGGACAGACAAGACATGACTTGGAATCAGCCAACTTAGGAATATCATCTATGAAAGGGAAGACAGAATGTGATGGATGTCCTAATCTATAGTGCCAGACATCAAAGTCTTTAGGCGGTTTGCTAACAGAAGCTGAAATGGAAGGAGTTGCAGACAGGTGGATTAGTCTTTGCTGAAGAGTTGTAGGAGAAACCTTTGGTTGCAGGATGTGATAGAGGCCAGACTTTAGTTCACCCATTCCAGTCGTTGTCCAAGTCAAAAGGCCCTGTATGTAGCAGAAATCATAGAAGAAAACAACACAGCAATGCAAGTCCTGAGTGAGTTTTCTAACAGATATTAAATTGAAAGTAAAAGAAGGAACATAAAGCACATCTTGAAGGACCAGAGATTTTGTGATTTGGACTGTGCCAATTTGAGTTACAGGAACAATGTTTCCGTTTGGCAAAGCTACAGAGCAGGCAGCCTGCCTCTTGTCACAAGAAAAATACGATGGTGAACAGATCATATGATCTGTTGCACCTGTATCCAAAATCCAAGGAATATAGCAATTACTTATGGATTTATTCTTAGTGCTTGTTAGACAGTAAGATATACCAGAGAGCTTGGGAATAAGATTGTCTGAAGTTGAAGTGACAATGCTTTAGACTTGATTTACTGATGGTTTCAGAATGGCCATGAGTTGAGCATATTGCTCCTGAGTTAAGGATACCTGACCTTCGTCATTTTCCTGTTCCTGATTTAGAGGGCAGATGCTTGGTTTGCTGCTGATCTAAACTTGTTCTTTCCTTCATAACTGTGGCCTGATGGATATCCAATCAATTTGAAGCATTGTCTGTCTTGTGGCCTGGCATATGACAGTGAGAGCATATAGGCCTATTGGGATTGGCCTTGAAGCACCTCTCAAGGGAGTGCCCTGCAATCTTACAAAAGGTGCAATAATAGTTATCCTTCCTCTGTGTTGTAGTATTCATCCACCCACTTTCTTTCAAGTTTCCCTTAACAAGCAAAGATAAAGTCTCACTGATAGGACTTTCTATAGAGATCTGGCGCCTTTTTTCCTCTTGTTGTATGGTTGCATAAACCTCGTTTAAGCTAGGGAAAGGTTTCATTAACAGAATTTGGGCCTTAAGGTTTTTGTATGATTCATTTAGTCTCATTAAAAACTTCATTACCCAATCTCGTTGCTGATTTTCGACCACCATTTTCAAACCCCTACAGGTGCAATTAGGATGGACTCATAGTTTAATAACTCATCTAGAAGAGTTTTGAACTTGGAAAAATAGGCACTCACATCATCCTGACTTTGAACCAGCACCACGATGGCCTGCTTGATTTCATAGATCCTGGGTGCGTTTTGTTGTGCAAACCGTTGCTCCAATTCCAGCCACAGCTGATGTGCTGTCTCAACATACACAGTACTACATTTGATATCCACTGCCATGGTATTTTGCAGTCAGGTAATCACAATGTCGTTGCATCTAAGCCAATGTTCCATGAGAAGGTTGTTTGGATCATTTGGTTCACAGAGACTTCCATCTATGAATCCCAATTTATTTTTGATTCTAAGTGCTCGTTTCATCGATCTGGCCCAGGAGTGATAGTTGTTTGCCTCCAACATGTGTGTAACTAACACAGCACCAGTCCCATCATTGCTGCCAATAAAATAAGGACTGCTTGGGTGTGTTGGATCATGAATTTTTGAATTTGATTCAGTATTAGAACTGGTGTTTGGATTCTGATTTGTATTTGGAGAAGTGTTCGAAATTTCAATATTTGATTCAGCCATTTCGATGGCTCTTATACCATATAATAAATCAAAAAATAAATAGAGTGAAGAATTGCATTGATTTCTTCACATTACAATATCAAATGTTTTACAACCTATATATAAATATACAATGCTGTGTAAATAAAAGAATTTGTTACAAACAGAAATGGCAACAAGCCATGTGCTCTAACAGAATGCTGGTAATGCAAAGCTTCTAGATCCTTTTCCTTCTAGACTCTTCTCTGTTTGTTGGATGCTGATGCAGCTTGAGTTGATGACTGTATGGACGCGTCACATGCCAGCTGCCTGGGTTGTTCTTCATCATTTAACATCATTAAAAATGAAAAATCATAATCAATACACGTATATACGAAATTTAGTAGAGACAATATTCATATGCGCTCAAATAAGTTCAATTTAACTATTTTATATTAAAATTAAAATAAATTTAGAACACATACACGATGAATGAACGCATACTTGAAAAGTGGTGAGAGAGAAAGAATACCTACTATCACTCATTAATTTTTAGATTAAACTTTAACTAAGTTTCTGTAAAATCAACTGAAAAGAAAGACAAAAAAAGATATACATTATAATTATTTTTATGTAGAGTGTACATACAAGTAGAAAAAACAAAAACACTCGGGCTAAATAATATCTATATAAGAAATTCCAAATTAGTAGTCAAAATAGTATTTTTCTTAGCTCCTAAATCCCTCACCCCAAAGATCCCTATTTGAAATGAGAAGAAGAAATGATGAATTTGGGTGAGGGATTTAGGATGATTTTGAAAGGGATTAAATAAAATAATAAAGTTTTGGGAAAGAAGATAAAATGGGGCGTGATGGAAAATAAAGTTTTAAAGATTTGAAATTGTGGATGGTACATAAAAAAAATTTAGATATAATTTGTAGAAGAGTAAAAAGTTTGGATACTAAAATGACAATTATTTCTTTTTAATTTTGACATTTTTACTCCTTTTTAACTACAAATTTGATGGTAGAAGAATTTTTCGTACAAAAAATTTCAAATATAAGGATTTTCTGTAATTTTCAATATGCTGAGGATATATCGCAATTAGAAATATTTTTAGGGAGTTTTCTCCTATTAATCATTTACACAAAAATTGCAGCTCCCATCCTCTGCCATCCCGAATTAGGGTTCAAGATTCCGTAAAGCGCAGTCCTTTCTTATTACCAGCGCAGTTGAAAAAAAAAAAAAAAACTGACCAGATTCAGATTCTGCAATGGTTGAGTTCCTCTAGTGCTTAAAACAAGCAAAGATTATTGTCTTTCTCACCGACGTTTTACAGATCTTGTTTTCTGTAATTTCTTACTGCCCCCAAGAAAAAAAGGTGTGTACTTTTATTCCTTGATTTGCTGAGGTTCCATCTTGTTTTATCTCTTCTAGAAATGTGAATACCTGAATTTTATGATCTCGGTTTGTAATTGGATAATTATTTATGCTGTTTCGAAAAATTATATGAATTTTTCATGAAGTGCATTTGAATTATCAATTTGATTTCTTTGTGCTCTTTTTTCCTTTTCCAGAAGAATTACATTACTTAGATAAGTGAGAGGCGGCCTTTGATATTGGCTGGAAATAATGGCGACAATGACTCAGCTCCGATACTCTCCTCTTACTGGCCACTATCGCCAGTTCACCTCCACCCGTGAAATTTCCAATTTTACTCGCAAATTTGCTCATAATACTTCCCCAAATGGGCTTTCCATTTGCTTGTTAAAATGTGCTGAAACTACACAATCACCTAATTTTCATATCCCTTGTGCTGGGGGTGGAGGTGATATTGGTTTTCGAGGAGGTAGTGGTGGTGGGGATAGTGACAGTGGAGGTTGGGCTGATGGTGGTGGAGATTCGGATGATTCTAAGTCTTCATTGGATGGTTTTGGACCAATTGGGGCTTTTCTAAATGGTTGGAGGTCGAGGGTTGCTGCTGATCCACAGTTCCCGTTCAAGGTTCTTATGGAGGAGTTGGTTGGTGTTACTGCTTGTGTTATTGGTGATATGGCATCACGTCCAAATTTTGGCCTCAATGAGCTTGATTTCGTGTTTTCTACTCTTGTTGTTGGTTCGATTCTGAATTTTGTGCTCATGTATCTCCTAGCTCCAACTATGGCTTCTTCTAGCGCAAGTCTTCCTGCAATTTTCGCAAATTGTCCTCCAAGCCACATGTTTCAGCCAGGACCTTATAGTATGTTGAATAGGTTAGGTACTTTTGTGTATAAAGGAACTCTGTTTGCTGCTGTTGGATTTGCGGCTGGACTTGTTGGAACTGCTATTTCGAATGGTTTGATCAAGATGAGGAAGAAGATGGATCCAAACTTTGAGACACCAAACAAGCCTCCGCCAACAGTTTTGAATGCTGGTACTTGGGCAATTCACATGGGCCTTAGCAGTAATTTGAGATACCAAACTCTGAATGGGGTCGAGTTTTTGCTAGCCAAGGGGCTTCCACCGGTCGTTTTCAAATCTTCAGTCGTCGTTTTAAGATGCTTGAACAATGTTCTTGGAGGGATGTCATTCGTGATTTTAGCCAGGTTAACTGGATCACAGAGCGTCGATCAAGGGAGGGCAGACACTACTCATGTCGGATCTGCTGAAGCGAGGGAGAAACTGGTGAACGAGGGTGATGACTTGGGCAGTAGTGAATCTACTTCCAAGTGATGAGGATTATACCCCACCACAGTCAATCCTTACCCACTGTGCTGTCTTCCTGTTTCTTTTACTTTTGGATTTATAATAAACAAGTTTTCTTGTGTTTGAATGTGAAAATGGTACTCTCTTCCAAAGGGCAATATTTTTCTTGGCATGGCACATGTGTACTTAAGCTGGATCAACTGTTAACCATTCGTTTTGATTGGGTTTCACTGACTTGTGAATGTTGATTGTGAGATTTGCAGTGGAGACTTTGTTTTTCTAGTATAGTATATTTTTGAACTACTGAGAAATTTATTCATGCACCTTACACGTATTTGTGTTTGTCAAAACCAAGTAGAATACACAAAGATACTACCATACATTTCGCAGAATTAAGTGGAATCACTTGCATATACATCCCTTCTTATGACATAATATTCTAATTACAAGTCTAGTTTTGCACGACCTCGAGGCTATTAGCGTGGTGTGACGGTCAGCGTGAGACTGCTAAGATAACCTCCGGACATGCATACGTCGCCTCTGGTAGCTGTGGACGATGAAGGCATCGATTCATCAAAATGTTTGGATTTGAAATTGGAAGGGTCGATTTCAGCATCATCTGGCATCAGTCGAAGTATGTTTTCGAGTTCCCTTACCACTACAAGCATTGATGGTCTCTCTTCTGGTTTATCTTGGCAACAACTAAGAGCCAAAGGCACAAATTTTTCCATACACTCTGAAGGATAAGATCCCATTCTGCTATCTATAATGGAAAATAGTGTTCCTGATTTTCGAGCCATATTCACCTGACATTATTGAACATGCCAAATCTTAGTTTCAGTTTTTTCAACATCATGATTTCTCTTGAAACTGAAGAACACTTGGCATTTGTCCACATTACATATGTTGTCTTATCATTTCTGTGACGGTTTAAACATTCAGTTGAGATAGTAAATGGAGAGGATTTTTAAGTTTCAACTGCACGAAAATTGTAAACAGATGATCTCTAAAAGTTCAAAATTTTCGACGAATTGCATCAATGGTAGATCTCCAAATACCATAATCAAGTAATCATATGATTCAACGCTGGTCAACCAGTGTCCAAATACTCTTAGTAGAGTTGATTTCTAAACGGTCAAAACTAACAGTTCATAGAAAATATTTAGTGATTTTTAGCTTCTGTAAACAATGAACTCCTTAACTTCTGCATAGTTTTGTATATTCTAGCATTCATTTGTAACAGCTGAGAGAATAAGCACTTCTTTCTAGTTTCTATCGCAAATCAAAGAGGATTCATCTGTTTATGAGAGAGGATATATAATTGAGTAGTAGTACGGTACCTCACGAACAATGTTTTTGCCATAGGATATTGGATGCATGCCTGTTAGGATCTCCAAAAGGACAACTCCAAAGCTGTAGACATCACTTTTGTCTGTTAACTTATGGGTCAAAAAGTATTCAGGATCAAGGTAACCCTGCATGTAGTAGAAACATCATTAATACAAGGAAACTGAATACTAAAAGTGCACAAATAAAAAACAGAAAAAAGGGAATTTAACATAAACCTGTAAATTTTCTTATTTTCTTTAAGCTCCCAAATGTAAGCTTTACAACTGAATCAAGACTTACTGGCGTTCCCTTCACAAGAGTGGATACATGATTAGGCACGGCCCCTTCATCGTCCAAGGCAGGCGCAAGCCGTGAAAGACCAAAGTCAGCAACTTTAGCAGTTAGTTTGGAATCCAGAAGAATGTTGCTGGATTTGACGTCTCTATGGAATATGGGCGGGTTAGCTTCAGTATGGAGGTAGAGAATGCCCTTCGCTGCACCCAATGCAATGCACAACCTTACTCTAAACTCCAGCGTTTTATTTGACTTGCCTGTCGAACATGATGTTGAAAGAAATGTCGTGATTTTTCTTGTTTCGAGTGGCAAAGAAATAGTCTATTCTTTAACGAGAAAATATAATCTTTCATTCAAGCTGCAATAGTATGCCTATCAAATGTCTCATTGTTGCATATACAGATATACTTCAAAATCTGAGGTTTCAGTCAGTGACTATACGAGGGTAGTAAAGCATAATTTAAAATCATCAATGTTATGAAATTCTCGTAAGGACCTCTCGAAATGTTATCTTGTCTCAAGTTCTGGTCCAAAAACAATGGAAATAAGTGATTATCAAGTAACCAGATTAAAGAATGGCAAACGAAGTTATTTCCTCACCTGAAAGCCAGTTTTGCAATGTGCCATTTGGCATGAATTCATAAACCAGCGTCTGCAAATGCATCACTAATACACATTATTTTCACGAAGAAAATCCTCTTATTCATTAATTTCATTGCCGCTTCCCACCTCCACCGCACCCCGCAAAAAAAATAAAAATAAAAATATTCCAACAAGAGAAACTATATAGAAAAGAATGAACAAGAAAAAAGTCCCACAGAAAGGGACATCCACACAAATCAGAATCTGGAACTCCTCTAGTTAAAAGTTTACGTTCTTTTTTCTCCATCAAAATGGTTATCATCCCCAGGAAAGACATTTACAGTTCAAACCTCATTATTGAAAGAAGCGCTTAACAACCGTTGGCACGTTCTATGTCAAGAAAGATGACAAACCAAACAGTATTGTTAAATTGAGATTACAGAAGAAAACAAAGGCAAAATCCTTGAGTTGCATGAAAAAGTTCAAACACGATATCTATAGCAAGAATTTCCATTTTAACGTACCTGCTCGCCTTCTTCATCACAGTATCCAACCAGAGAAACTAGGTTTCGGTGATGCAACCTTGACAATAGTTCTATCTCTGTCAAGAATTCCTTTTTACCCTGTAAGGATCCTTCTTTTGCTCGCTTTATGGCTACAATTGTTTGATCAGATAAAATCCCCTTGTAAACAGTGCCATAACCACCTTGGCCAACTTGAGCAGAACTATTGAAATCATCTGCAGCCAATGCCATTTCTTTAAAGGTGAAGCTTCTAACACCTTCTATTTTTATTGAAAGCTTTGAGGCTGCAGTGTGAAATAACCACTTCACTTTCCCTAAATTATATTTGAAAGAAATTAAAGTTTTATCAATTTGGAACACTTACAGAAACGTTTCCTTGACAATATGCGGTAGTTAGTATATCTTTTTGTGAGCAAACTTGACAGAATTGCTGATATAATTACGGCAAAGACAACTGCCCCAAGTATGATAGATATCAAGATGCCCCTGCTCATTCCTGTGCCTTGAGTATTAAAATTCACTGCATAAACATTAAGATATGTGAGGATAATAAAATATGATTTATTTATATTCTGGTATTCAGTTTTTACATGAAGGCTCAGGTATGATAGAGGTAAATGACAACAACAACACCACTAAGAAGAAGTCAAGTCATGTTCCCAATAAACTTGAGGTTGGCTCCATTGATCCTTTTTCGCCACTCCATGGATTACACCTTTAAAAATACAGCAAAATAAAAATTTTGGGCAACCATGCTGGACCTTGTTAACCACATCAACAACAGTGATAAAGACTACTATAATTTTTTAGCTTGCATGCCACCAGAATAGCAGAGCATCACATGGTTCTGAAAACAGAAAAGTTTAGTCAACAGAAAAAAGAACCGGCCAAACTAGATTCCTTCATTGATACAGTCAAAAGGTAGTTGCGCTGCTATTTTCTTGGTTCTAACAACTTTGAGTCACAAAAGTCTTCCTTTTTTCTTTCCTCCTTTCGAAAATTACCCTCCAGTTTTGATGCCAAGTATTGTGAAGGTATTTCATGTCAATTTAACCACTTGGAACCTAATGACACAGGACGTCATCAAATTCTTGTCAGTACGACTGATTGGTAAGTGTTTCAGCATTCAGCTTCATCTTGTAGATATGTTCAATAGTTCTATTAGAGCTGACCTTGACAAGTATAAATTAATCTTTTAATCCCAATTGACCAGAGTGGCTTACCATATGAGTAAGGACCCACTAGAGTGAAGTTGAGAAGCTCATAAGGTCCATAAAAGTCATTCCTAGGTAATTCCCAAGTTGTAAAGATGCTTCTGATCCGAAGAATCTCACTTGTATTGAATAGACTTGAATGATCAGTACCAGCCACAGGAAAAAGCTTCAAGGACATCCTCAGACGAGGCCCTTCTTCCCAGAAAAAAGAGTCAACATATAATTGATAAAGGTGTAGAGAAAGTGAACTAGTCAAGTATAACTCCAGTGGGTGCTCGTATGGAGGAAGATAAGAGAAACTAGGACTTTTCAGCCTATATCCAATTAGGATGGGTGAAGCACAGAAGCAAGGGATAGGAGATGCTGGCGCGTATTCAAAATAATTGCCAACAGGACATGCTTGGATGGGACAAATCATGGTCGAATTTGTTGAATAATTGGGCACATAATCCATCCCAGAGTCCGGTCCACAGAACTGTACAATCTTCAACATATCTGCTTTATGGCATATTGGATTGCCTTGAAGCCTGGAGAATAATTACCAAATGACAGTACAGTGAGGTTTAGAAAAAATGCACTTCAAGATAATTATAATTCAAATTCCATTAAATAAATTATTGTCAAAAACAAAAGGAACAGTTGAACCAATTATATGCAATCACATCCTCTTAAAATTCTATTCTTTAATGATTCATTAAAGGTTGAGCCAAAATTTGGTTTTGGGATCTGGAAATATCATGACAAAATATCAGATGATTTTCAAAATAGAGCTCATAGCTTGAAAAATTTCAGTAGTTCAGGCTGATAATATCGAAGCTACAGCAAGTCACACCCTTAACTCAAAAGAACAGCAACGTCGTGGGGAAAAAAAAGGGAAATTGCAATAAAACTAGACGGCAACATTTTGATATTATTTGTGTTTACAACCACAGCTAATCGATGAGGTAGCTGGAAGGCACCTGAAATAATAAAGGAAGAATAATTCATGGAATCGAAAAGTTTTATAATTTCAATGTAAAGTGAGGCTTCTGCATTTGTTTATTTGCCTTGTGCATAATATATCATTGTGTTTTACATTTTTTATCCTTGACTTTTTACACTCTCTTGGACAGCAATTTATAAACATCCACTCCCCTGCAAGAAGTGCCCCCCAATAATAATTTGTTCAGCATCACAAATGAGGATCAAAAGATAAAGTGCACAACTCAATAAATTGAACTTTATTTCATGTTAATTTGTAAGTCTACGTCACCACCCATTAGAATGAGAAATTGGTTGATAACTATAAGAATCCCTGGTAACAATCAAATATTAACAAATTTTCAGTGGAAGATAGAGGAGTACCTGAAGGTGACGTTTGCAGGTGGATTAACATCTCCTAAAATATCTGAAAGTGAATTATTCCGAAGATTGCTGGTTTACAAAATGCAATTAAGAGGGAGTTATCAAGATGTACCTTGTCATAGAGTAAGTCATCCATTGTAATTCATTTTATGTCAGACTCAATCCTAATTGTGTAGTTCTAGTTCTTACATTGTAAGTATGGCTTTAGCAGAGAAGGACTTGTTGCGCCAAATGTCGGTTGAGATAGAACCACTCAAAAGGTTATTCTCAAGTAATCTGTAGCATGAATCATCTTATTGAGCATAAAAAGTTTCATAGATAATGAAATATCATACTAAACTTACAAATGTACCGTAGCTATAATAATTGCATGATATTTAAATTCTCACAGATTCTGGAGTTTTGGAAGTTGTGAAAAACTTTCAGGAATGGATCCATTGAGATGGTTATGTGACAGATTACTGCACGAGACATTTAAGGACAATAATAAGTTTCGCAGACCATCAAACATGTACACAATCTGCTAGCATAAAACTGAAAGTAGCTTATATATAGGAGAATATATGCTAAATGGGGTGAAGATGGAAGCAGAGCCGAGAAAAATGATTAATCTAGTAAGTGAATTTTCATACATAGTTGTCATATTGTCTGAAAGCTTATTCACTGGTATAGATCCAGAGAGCCCATTCCAGCTAAGATCTCTGTGAAAGAAGTAAGCCAGTAAGCTAAGCAAATGTGATGAATTTAATGACTACTAGTGAAAAGAGGAAAACAATATCGGTTGAGAGAGAAGAAAACGCAACAAACTCAAAATCAAACTTACATATAACTGAGATTTGCTACCCTGCTGAGATCAGGAATAGTTCCTCGCAAGCTGCAATTTCTAAGACTTCTGACATTTCCAAAGAACCTCTTTCAGTTGTTTTATACAAGGTCATATACTGTCATCCTCTTGAAATCTCCACACACACACAGAGACAAGCACATAAACATCTTTTAGGTTATTCATTTGGAGTGCTTGAACTTGCAGTAATACTATAATGCTATACTGGAGATCTATGATGCACGGACACGGACATGTGTGTCCGACACGATACGTGT
>CAIGRT010233750.1:0-13736 GCA_903798405.1 Fraxinus platypoda
TTTAGGCCCTGTCTGGGCCAGCTAAAAACCTGATTATAATTCAAAATTGGACCGTTATATTTGCAACGGTCCAAATATAACAATTAGCCAACTGTCCAATTTGTTTTCTTTTTCCTTTCCTACCCTGCAGTAACTGTGGCGTGGATAAGACAACCCACCTACCACACAAATTGGCCAACCATATTTCGTTTGTGCAGACCTTCCTCCACCGACAATCGCCAATACAGCTTTCTACCATTTCAGCTTCGTCAACCACCGTATCCGGCCGGGAGAAGGTTCGACCATATGCACCGAAACATCTGGGGTCTGCAACGGTCTCATCGGCCGCTGATTATCGACAACTTCCACTGACGGAGAAGCCCACACAAGCACTCACCCTGCCACCTAAATCTACGGCCTTAAACTTCTTTGTGCTTGCTGATTTCTTCTCCTCCAACCGTGGTAAAGTGGGTCCAGTAGCCACCTTTACCTTTCCCGCATTGGAAGCAGTTTCTCCCAAAATTGAATTCGGTCCACAGACGCCGTCACCCACCGCATCTGAAAAAGGCTTCACCTGGACTTGCTATCGGCCACAGCAGCCAGGAAATCGCCAATACAAGAAAACGTTTCGGTGCTCCTCCTTCTTCGTCAGTGTAGAGTTCAACATTTTCACACACTGTGATGGATCCGTTGGAACCGTCTTGGGTAAGTTTTATTCCCTTTTCCAATTACAGTGGAGTTACCTACTATTTTTAAACAAAATGAACAAAATTGTGTCGTGCTTGGGTAATTATGTCATGCTTGAACAAAATTTTAAAATTTGATTTCGACTACAGCAGAATTTCCAACGGCTGAACTCACTACAGCAGAATTTCCAACGGGGTCACTCGTCGACCTCGACCGGCCCTTCGGTTCACAACCATAGGATGCAACGTAAGAATGCTATGTGGAATGCATATGACACAAACATCTTCGTGGCTGCCTGCGAGTCCGTTATTGCTGACGGACACAGGAACGGCAAGTGCTTCACCAAGCACGGCTGGGAGACAATAGTTAACCTGTTCAACACCACTTCCGGCCACGATTGGAACAAGCAGCAGTTGAAAAATCGATGGGATGCCCTCCGTATGAAACACAGACGATTCGAACAATTGCTGAACTGCAGTGGCATCTCCTACGACCCTACAACTGGCAAGATTGGGGCATCCGATGAGTGGTGGGCTCGAAAAATTCAGGTACCATCCTGTCATTAAGAAGAAGTCATTGCTCACGTTTTTTTTGAAATGTGGAACCAGTGTCTGCAAATTAGAAATTCGTTATGAAGTATTTTGTTGGACGTGCTCTGAAATTTGCTACTGAAGATGAAGACTACCAATTTCTCCTCTTGTCTACATTACTGTAACAAAATGAATTCCAAAATTTGTAAGCATCTACATATATTGAACGCGACAATCCAGGCAACTTGTGAATACTGCAACAATATGTTTACTATACAGTTTGAACCACTTTCAGTAAATGCACGGGAGTTTAGGACCTGGTTTGTTTATTTTCATGTATTCTTCTATGTTCATGGGATATTGTCATCAGTAGGCCACACCCATGTGATGACTTTTAGCAATATGTGATAATGACAAAACACACAATTTTTCTTCCATGGCATTGATTGAGAATCTATGATAATGACAAAAGGCACAATCTTTCTCCAAGCAATCAGATTTTGGCATTCCTTGAAGGCTATAGCAGTAACGGATTCCTTTCAATCTTAAACCCCAAAGAAACATTTTGTTTTGATTAGTTTATATCATTAAAATCGTTTCGTGCATGGTTTTTCATCGAAATTTGCTACTGTTTGGATCGGCGTCAATTCTATTACGTGTATTGTACATGCATAATGTTGAACCTCATTTTCTCTTCATACTGCAACAGGAGAACAAAGACTATAAGGAGTTTAGGGACAAAGATTGCCGGGAGGTCTACAGATACAAGACGTTGTTCGGGGACGTTTTTGACAACGACAAGTACGCCGTGACTCCAAGTAAGCTATCTCGCACCGGCTTCGCAATGTTCGAAGACAGTGCTACTGAAGATCACCGTGATGAAACACCGGTGGATGTGGAGAGCAGTGGGTCTAGTGACGAGGCCGTCGAACCCTCTTCGGCAGTACCATCCGTGGATATGTCGGGGCTGCACAGTGGTGACAAACGGAAAGCAGCTAGAGGTCGAACTACAGAGAAGAAGAAAAAGTTGTCTGCGAAAGACGTGTCGTACTCAGTGGATCGTGCCACCGATGCTAGCGAGAAGGTGGCAGCCAAAATTGACAAGTTAATTGGACCACCTGTGTCCGACGCGAAAACATGCTTACAGGAGTTATTGGCCACGGGTCGACTTGAAAGGGGGACCGATTTCTACTACTGGACGTGCAATTTCCTCAAGGATAAACATAACAGGGAGATTTTGGATATTCAAGACGGTGCAAACTACAAGTTCGGATATGTGGAGTGGAGCTGGCAACAACATTTAAAGGGGTAGCCTCGGTGACGTCTATTTTCATGTAACAATAGACATTTTCATTACTATCTATGTTATGTTTCGTGGTGTTTAGATTAAAGCATTGGAATATGTTGTACTGTATTTTATGTAGGTAATTTAAGTTATGATCTGTGTAATGAAAGCAATTGTTGTAGGCTTGCATGTGACGTACTATTTCATGTGGGTAATTGAAGTTATTCTTCGTGGTGTTTTAGGCTTGCATGTTATGAAAGCATTGGAATTTGTTGTACCTTCTGTGCTTATTTTACATGTGCTGCAATATGTGTATCCAATAAAATAATGAAAGCAACTATTTTAGGCTAGCATGCTTATTCCTGTACCGGCTTAGCAGGCTTTCAAACAAAAATAGGCTATCGAATGCTGTGCACAAGGGTACCTTTTATCTTTTCAACATGGACCACTACCATGTTTCAATGCTCACGGACAGCTTGAAGTTGTATAACTCGTACAATCCTTTACTTTCCATTTGCCTATAAAGGGGTAGAGAACTTGTAACATTATTTCACTGCCTTCTGTTTGCATCTTCTTCTATTTTGGAAATAAAACAAGTGAGGGTATGGCGCATTTCGATTTCAACTGTAATTTGGAACAATTGTCCGATGGCGATAATGAAATTGATGATACAGCATATATGGAAGAGCTGTTCGTGGATATTAGAGAGTGGTTTCAATATTGTCAAAGGAATGACGTGAATTTACGGTACTATCGTGTACAACAACGTCGTATTTCTCGCTTTCCATTCGCACGAAACGGGCACATGTTTATGCTAGATGCTATGAACTGTAGCCTGCAACAGTGCTACGCGGAGTTCCGCATGTACCCCGCGATGCTGCGAGCATTTACACACGTACTTCGAGATGAGTACGGACTGCGAAGCGGGCAACATATCGATGTGTACGAACAAGTGGGTATGTTTCTATGCATTCTGGCGCATGGAAAGGGTTATAGACAAGTGCAGACGTTATTCAACCATTCGCTGGAGACCATTGGGCACTACTTCAAATTAGTGCTCGAAGCGGTTGTGGAGTTCTCGTATCGGCAGTTAATTAAACCAGATCCGAACTACAATCATGGCGCCGAGCACCACGTTCCGAATCTGAACAAACACACCCTATTTCGAGATTGCATAGGAGCTATTGACGGTACACATGTTACGGCCGTTCTACCGCGTGACCAGCGGGTGAGTTTCATCGGACGCAAAGGAATTCCGACGCAAAATGTGCTAGCGGCATGCGACTTCAACCTGTGTTTCACATTTGTGCTTGCTGGCTCTACAGGAAATAGTCATGATGCTAGACTCTTGTCTAGGGTTATACATGAACCCGAAATAGACTTCCCGAAACCGGCTCCTGGAAAATATTATCTGGTTGACTCAGGTTTCGCGCATCGACCAGGGTACATGGCGCCGTATAAGGGTTCAGATATATTGTACCACTTTCAGCAATTTTACGACGGGTCCACCGGGCGTAGGCGCAACTTCCGAAATGCACGGGAGAAGTTTAATTTTCGGCACTCGTCCTGCAGAAACGTAATCGAACGTGCGTTCGGCGTGTGGAAAAGTCGTTGGAAAATACTCGATCGGATGCCAAGTTATAATTTTAAAGTACAAACAGGAGTTGTAATTGCAACTATGGGAATTCATAACTTCCTTCGACGCGCGGGTGTGGTGGATGATGCATTTACTAGAGCGGAGACGGACCCCGACGCAGCGGAGGTGGACCTCCCGGACGAACGAGAAGAAGTTGCAGCCGAAATGCATGCGCCGGAAACTCAACGAAATGAGTGGGATATGTTCCGAGATTACTTGGCACATCAAGTTTGAATTTTTTTTTTATCTGTAATTTGATTTCGTGAGGGACACTTCATATTTTCTACTATTAAATTAACGCATGTTGTGTGGTGTTTTCAACTTCGTGTAAGTAAGGGCGACGCAATTCTATCCGTACTCTATAAAAAAATGAAGGATTCTATATTTATCATCCGACTGGTTTAAAAATACACTCCACCAACATGACCAAGCCGAGTTTAAATTTATCATCCGGATCTTCACAGGAATGAAATGCTTCGGAAAGCATTACCATAGTGATTCTTCGCATCCCGTTACAATAAACCCGTCTAAGTCGGTCTTCACTGGAGTCAAGTTCGAAAGACACTTCAGGACAGGGTAATCCAGTGATGAGACCTAATTCTTGCATACCAAAATCTAGCAAATTGATCACCTAATCGTATCCATATTTCGTTTGTTTTTCCAGAGTCAACAATTCTCAATATAAATTCGTGTATCAATCTGCTACAGAATTGTTGTTGCTCCGCTCTGTAGATAGCTCCATAAATAAACCAAAGAAGCTGCTATTACTGGACAATAGTAAAGCTTGTTTATCTTCATCGATAAGTTCTATAAAATCTTTAATATACTCGTGTATCGGAAATTAGGTGATGGTAGCGGAGAACCATGCATTTGGTGGAAGGATATATTCAAGAGACATCTGAACAAATTAATAATAAATTGTATATTTCATAAATTTAACTATCATTCAAATCACAGATAAAATAAATCACAGAAAAAAAAAGCACAGAAAAAAAAAATTAATTCCAAGAAATGCCCAACCATCTCCGCACGCGGAGGCAAGATGCTTGCCTCCGCGTGCGGAGATTACAGCCTCCGCACGCGTCCTTCGTTATTGTGCACAGGAATTCCCAAAAAATTGAAGACAATGGACCCACAAACATGCAAGAATAGTCAAAGAATCAATTAATTTTGGAGACAAAGGGCCCACATTAGTTAATTCAAACCTGCAAGAATAGTCAAAGTGTATGATACGAGGGCATTAGTGGAAATTTCGTCCGAAATCTGAAGCAACCAAGGACAAGCACTGTACATGATTTGACTTGAAAATCAATTGTTGGAAATGCTTAATTGCTCGCAGACAGCACCTTAGTTTAGTCATACTTACTCTTGAATATAACATATGACCTTGTCATAGTTAATAATTTCAAGGAGATAGGGTCTCGCCATACTTTAACCCTTGAATAAGTGTATGAGCTTGTCATACTTAATAATTCGATGGAGATATGGGCTCCCCATATTTAAGCGTTGACTAATAATGTATGAGCTTATTATCATAGTCATTCTTGAATGTAACATATGAGCTTATCATAGTTAATAATTTGATGGAGAAATGGGCTTGCCATATTTAACCGTTGAATAATAATGTATGAGCTTGTCATACTTAGTCTTGAATGTAAAGTATGAGCTCGTCATAATTAATAATTTGATGGAGACATGGGCTCCTCATATTTAACCGTTGAATAATATTGTATGAACTTGTCACACTTACTCTTGAATGTAACATATGAGCTTATTGTAGTTAATAATTTGATGGAGATATGGACTTACCATATTTTAACCGTTGAATAAGTGAATGAGCTTGTCGTACTTAATAATTTGATGGAGATATGGGCTCGCCATATTTAACCATTGAATAATACTGTATGAGCTTGTCATACTTACTCTTGAATATAACATATGACCTTGTCATAGTTAATAATTTAAAGGATATAGGGTCTCGCCATAATTTAACCCTTGAATATGTGTATGAGCTTGTCATACTTAATAATTTGATGGAGATATGTGCTCCACTGAGCTTATCATAGTCATTCTTGAATGTAACATATGAGCTTATCATAGTTAATAATTTGATGGAGAAATGGGCTTGCCATATTTAACCATTGAATAATAATGTATGAGCTTGCCATACTTAGTCTTGAATATAACATATGACCTTGTCATAGTTAATAATTTAAAGGAGATAGGGTCTCGCCATACTCTTGAATAAGTGTATGAGCTTGTCATACTTAATAATTTGAAGGAGATGTGGGCTCCCCATATTTAAGGGTTGACTAATAATGTATGAGCTTATCATAGTCATTCTTCAATGTAACATATGAGCTTATCAAAGTTAATAATTTGATGGAGAAATGGGCTTGCCATATTTAACCGTTGAATAATAATGTATGAGCTTGTCATACTTAGTCTTGAATGTAACATATTAGCTTGTCATAGTTAATAATTTGATGGAGAAAAGGGCTCGCCATAATTTAACCGTTGAATAAGTGTATGAGCCTGTCATACTTAATAATTTGATGTAGATATGGGCTCCCCATATTCAACCGTTGAATAATAATGTATCACCTTGTCGTACTTACTTTTGAATGTAACATATGAGCTTGTCGTAGTTAATAATTTGATGGAGATATGGAGTTACCATATTTTAACCGTTGAATAAGTGAATGAGCTTGTCGTACTTAATAATTTGGTGGAGATATGGGCTCGCCATATTTAACCATTGAATAATACTTTAAGAGCTCATCATACTTACTCTTGAATGTAACATATGACCTTGTCATAGTTAATAATTTAAAGGAGATAGGGTATCGCCATACTTTAACCCTTGAATAAGTGTGTGAGGTTGTCATACTTAATAATTTGATGGAGATATGGGCTCCCCATAATTAGGCGTTGACTAATAATGTATGAGCTTGTCGTAGTTAATAATTTGATGGGGATATGGGCTCGCCATATTTTAACCATTGAATTAGTGCAAATGCTTGTCATACTTAATAATTTGATGGAGATATGGGCTCCCCATAATTAGGCGTTGACTAATAATGTATGAGCTTATCATAGTCATTCTTGAACGTAAAATATGAGCTTATCATAGTTAATAATTTGATGGAGAAATGGGCTTCCCATTTTTAACCGTTGAATAACAATGTATGAGCTTGTCAAACTTCATCTTGAATGTAACATATGAGCTTGTCATAATTAATAATTTGATGGAGATATGGGCACTCCATATTTAACTGTTGAATAATATTGTATGAACTTGTCATACTTACTCTTGAATGTAACATATGAGCTCGTCGTAGTTAATAATTTGATGGAGATATGGACTCACCATACTTTAACCGTTCAATAAGTGAATGAGCTTGTCATACTTAATAATTTGATGGAGATATGGGCTCGCCATAATTAATCGTTGAATAATATTGTATGAGCTTGTCATAGTTAATAATTTGATGGAGATATGAGCTCCCTATATTCAATCGTTGAATAATATTGTATGAGCTTATCATACTTAGTCTTGAATGTAACGTATGAGCTTGTCATAGTTAATAATTTTATAGTGAAATGGGCTCGCCATTTTTTAACCGTTGAATAAGTATATGAGCTTGTCTTACATGGTAATTTGATGGAGATATGAGCTCGCCATATTTAACAATTGAATAATATTGTATGAGTTTGCCATACTTACTTTTGAATGTAACGTATGGGCTTGTCGTAGTTAATAATTTGATGGAGATATGTGCTAACCATATTTTACCGTTGAATAATATTGTAAGAGCTTGTCATACTTAGTCTTGATTGTAACATATGAGCTTGTCATAATTAATAATTTGATGGAGATATGGGCTCGCCATATTTTAACCGTTGAATAAGTGTATGAGCTTGTCATACTTAACAATTTGATGGATATTTAGGCTCGTCATATTTAACGGTTGAATAATATTGTATGAGCTTGTTATACTTACTCTTGAATGTAACGTATGAGCTTGTCCTAGTTAATAATTTAATGGGGATATGGGCTCGCCTTATTTTAACCATTGAATAAGTGCATATGCTTGTCATACTTAATAATTTGATGGAAATATGGGCTCTCTATATTTAACCGTTGAGTAATAATGGATGAGTGGACTACTTACTCTAGAATGTAACGTATGAGCACGTCGTAGTTAATAATTTGATGGTGATATGAGCTCGCCATATTTTAACCGTTGAATAAGTGTATGAGCTTTTCATACTTGATAATTTGATGGAGATATGGGCTCATCATATTTAACCGTTGAATAATATTGTATGAACTTGTTATACTTACTCTTGAATGTAACGTATGAGCTTGTCGTAGTTAATAATTTGATAGAAATATGGGCTCGACATATTTTAACCGTTGAATAAGTGTATGAGCTCGTCATACTTAACAATTTCATTGAGATATAGGCTCGCCATATTTAACCGTTGAATAATAATGTATGAGCTTGTCATAGTCACTCTTGAATGTAACATATGAGCTTATCATAGTTAATAATTTGATGGAGATAAGGGCTCGCCATATTTAACCGTTGAATAATAATGTATGAGCTTGTCATACTTATTCTTGAATGTAACGTATGAGCTTGTCATAGTTAATAATTTGATGGAAAAATGGGCTCGCCAAATTTTAACCGTTGAATAAGTGTATGAGCTTGTCATAGTTAATAATTTGATGGATATATGGGCTCCCCATATTTAACCGTTGAATAATATTGTATGAGCTTGTCATACTTACCCTTGAATGTAACGTATGAGCTTGTCGTAGTTAATAATTTGATGGAGATATGTGATCGATATAATTTAACCGTTGAATAAGTGCATAAGCTTGTCATACTTAATAATTTGATGGAGATATGAGCTCGTCATATTTAACCATTGAATAATAATTTATGAGATCGTCATACTTAATCTTGAATATAACATATGACCTTGTCATAGTTAATAATTTGAAGGAGATAGGGTATCGCCATATTTTAACCCTTGAATAAGTGTATTAGCTTGTCATACTTAATAATTTGATGGAGATATAGGCTCGCCATATTTAACCGTTGAATAATAATGTATGAGCTTGTCATACTTAGTCTTGAATGTAACGTATGAGCTTGTCATAATTATTAATTTGATAGAGATATGGGCTCGCCATATTTTAACTGTTGAATAAGTGTATGAGCTTGTCATCCTTAACAATTTGATGGAGATTTAGGCTCGCCATATTTAATGGTTGAATAATATTGTATGAGCATGTTGTACTTACTCTTGAATGTAACCTATGAGCTTGTCGTAGTAAATAATTTGATGGGGATATGGGCTCGCCATATTTTAACCATTGAATAATAATTTATGAGATCGTCATACTTAATCTTGAATATAACATATGACCTTGTCATAGTTAATAATTTGAAGGAGATAGGGTCTCGCCATATTTTAACCCTTGAATAAGTGTGTTAGCTTGTCATACTTAATAATTTGATGGAGATATAGGCTCGCCATATTTAACCGTTGAATAATAATGTATGAGCTTGTCATACTTAGTCTTGAATGTAACGTATGAGCTTGTCATAATTATTAATTTGATAGAGATATGGGCTCGCCATATTTTAACTGTTGAATAAGTGTATGAGCTTGTCATCCTTAACAATTTGATGGAGATTTAGGCTCGCCATATTTAATGGTTGAATAATATTGTATGAGCATGTTGTACTTACTCTTGAATGTAACCTATGAGCTTGTCGTAGTTAATAATTTGATGGGGATATGGGCTCGCCATATTTTAACCATTGAATTAGTGCAAATGCTTGTCATACTTAATAATTTGATGGAAATATGGGCTCTCTATATTTAACCGTTGATTAATAATGGATGAGCTGGTCTACTTACTCTTGAATGTAACGTATGAGCATGTCGTAGTTAATAATTTGATGGTGATATGGGCTCGCCATATTTTAACCGTTGAATAAGCGTATGAGCTTTTCATACTTAATAATTTGATGGAGATATGGGCTCGTCATATTTAACTGTTGAATAATATTGTATGAACTTGTTATACTTACTCTTGAATGTAACGTATGAGCTTGTCGTAGTTAATAATTTGATGGAAATATGGACTCGCCATATTTCATCCATTGAATAAGTGAATGAGCTTTTCGTACTTAATAATTTGATGGAGCTATGGGCTTGCCATAATTAACCAATGAATAACAATGTATGAGCTTGTCATGTTTAGTCTTGAATGTAACGTATGAGCTTATCATAGTAAATAATTTGATGGAGATATGGGCTCGCCATATTTTAACTGTTGAATAAGTCTATGAGCTTGTAATACTTAATAATTCTATGGAGATCTAGGCTCGCCATAATTAATCGTTCAATAATAATGTACGTGCTTATCATAGTCACACTTGAATGTAACATATGGGCTTGACATAGTTAATAATTTGATGGAGAAATGGGCTCGCCATACTTAACCGTCGAATATTATTGTATGATCTTGTCATACTTAGTCTATAATGTAACGTATGAGTTTGTCATTGTTAATGATTTTATGGTGAAATGGGTCGCCATATTTTAACCGTTCAATAAGTGTATGAGCTTGTCTTACTTAATAATTTGATGGAGATATGGGCTTGCCATATTTAACCGTTGAATAATATTGTATGAGCTTCTCATACTTACTCTTGAATGTAACGTATGAGTTTGTCGTAGTTAATAATTTGATGGAGATATGCGCTCGCCATATTTTAACCATTGAATAAGAGTATGAACTTGTCATAGTCACTCTTGAATGTAACATATGAGCATGTCATGGTTAATAATTTGATGGAGATATGTGCTAGCCATATTTAACCGCTGAATAATAATGTATGAGCGTGTCAGACTTAGTCTTGATTGTAACGTATGAGCTTGTCATAATTAATAATTTGATGGAGATATGGGCTCACCCTATTTTGACCGTGGAATAAGTGTATGAGCTTGTCACACTTAACAATTTGATAGAGATATAGGCTCGCCATAATTAACCGTTGAATAATATTGTATGAGCTTGTCATACTTACTCTTGAATGTAACGTATGAGCTTGTCGTAGTTAATAATTTGATGGAGATATGGGCTCGCCATATTTTAACCGTTGAATAAGTGTATGAACTTGTCATACTTAATAATTTGATGCAGATATGGGCTCACTATATTTAACCATTGAATAATAATGTTTGAGCTTGTCATACTTAATAATTTGATGGAGATATGGGTGTATGAGCTTGTTATACTTAATAATTTTGGTGGAGATATGGGCTCGCTGTATTTAACCGTTGAATAATAATGTATGAGCTTGTCATACTTACTCTTGAATGTAACGTATGAGCATTTCATAGTTAATAATTTGATGGAGATATGAGCTCGCCATGTTTTAACCATTGAATAAGTGTACGTGCTTGTCATACTTAATAATTCGATGGAGATGTGGGCTCACCATAATTAATCGTTGAATAATACTGTATGAGCTTGTCATACTTACTCTTGAATGTAACGTATGAGCATGTCATAGTTAATAATTTGATAGAGATATGAGCTCGCCATATTTTAACCGTTGAATAAGTGTATGAGCTTGTCATACTTAATAATTTGATGGAGATATGGGCTCACTATATTTAACCATTGAATAGTAATGTATGAGCTCGTCGTATTTAGTCTTGCGAGCTCCCTTATGTGCATCTGAGGGTAGGTCCCTGTGTCAGTTTCCTCAGCCTCTTGGGGAAACATTCCCTACTAGGACATTTGATACTGTGCATGTTGGTTCATTTGCATGAACAATTGTTGCATGGTAGCATTCTACTGGGCCATGTTCCTCATATTTGCAGTCATCTTCCCCACTTTCCTCGCAGACGTGCTTTATTATCGCATCGCCTATTTGGTGATGGGGGCGACGCATGTCCACATTTTTTCGGAGGACTTTTTCTTCAGAAGCCTCCAGTTGTCTATTTCTGCCTTTTGAGCTATAGTGCCTGGACCTCATAATGTGTATTTGACTTTGAGCTAAAGACGAGTTTCTAAGTGCTTCCTTTCTGTAGCGGTTCTTTCTTCAAGAACCAGATCGTTCTTCAAGGTTCTGCTTACTTTGGATGGATTTTACCACAAGGACACTCGTGGTTATAGTGTCGAATTTTTCCCAAATTGCGTCAATCTGTTGACCCCAAAAAATGTGTCATTGATGTGACCAACAGATTCCAAAGCCTTTCATATCCACACAAGCTTGGTTCTTGCACACTTGGACAAATCGTTAGTCACACGTGGACTTCTTCGGAGGGGGTGGAGTTGGCCACGCGCACTCGACGGTCAAATCAGTTGAAGAAATAGTTATATGAGTGTGGGAGAGCTTTAAATGTGAGCCTCCAATATAAAAAAAAGGGGTCAGCTTTGGAGAGAAATAAGTAGAAGGTATGGTAGCAAGATTATAGCTTTGAGAGTCTAAACTTGTATTATCTTTGAATGGCACTAAGTGTGAGCTTCTATACTTAAGCAAGATGAATGAAGGCCGTTGATTGACAATGCACGTGGCCTCATCCAAATGACTAACATTTCTTGTCATAGACATCAATTAATCACATCATTAAATGCTAATACCATTTTATATCCATAAAGCCTAGCTTGCGGCCTTGGACTTCACCAAATAGGTTGGCACGGTGACGGTGGCAGTGAGTTGTCTTGTCAATCACATAATACAAGATCTGTTTAAGATCTTTTCACCGACTCGTCCTGAACCGGCTCTTCCTATGGGGTCCGCGTGTAATGGGGTCGGTCCAGCTTCGCCTCATGTTAGTTTACAGGGCGTGGGACCACCGAATTGTTTGTAATAATCCTTGTTTAAAGTTACGTAATTTGGTATCTTAAGAAGATGCCTATGAAATTCACGGATACCATTTTCTAACCCAAAATAGCCTTTGACAAATCCCACTGCGCAAACATGGCTGGTTTAATTAATGGATTTATTATCATGTAGTTGAAACTTCATTTAACTTCTATCGTGACTCATTTCTACCTAACCACATTTGCCCCATCCTAGTTCAATTTTTATGTTTGACTATCGTATATTACGAGGATAAATTTGATTAGGACTTTCGACAAAATCTCATTTGGATCATTAAACTTTAATCTGTGTAAATTAGAATATTAAATTTCAGGTCAGTTCAAATTAAGTCATTCAACTTTAATTTATTTTCACCACTATCACACTCTTCCAAATTAATATAAATGATTAATTATCAATCATACAGCAATGAATCTTTCACGAATTACTACGTAGACATATTAGTAGTGTTGAAAAAACCATTTTTATAAAGATATTGTCATAATTTTCGGCCAACTTTACTTTATGGTCAAGCTATCAAGTATGTCGAGTCAGGGGCGGAGCCAGCCAGTTGGACCAGGGGGGGCATGGGGGTTCGGGGGCAGCGCCCCCGAAAAATTTTTTTTGGAGGCAAAGTACTAATGTATTCTTCTACAATGTGTGCAGGCAAGGCGCGACCTAGGCACGATCATGAATGTTCATCTTATAATATAAAA
>CAIGRT010233760.1:0-11534 GCA_903798405.1 Fraxinus platypoda
GGGCCTATCTAAAAAATGGGGTTGACATGTAGAGGAATTGGCCCCATTGGGGTGAGGTATTCTTTCATCCCATTCCCAATGATTTCACACCAGATAGGAGTTGAAAATAGTGCTGGATAAGTTCTGAACGTATAGAGGAATAATGCAAATTTTGAAAAGATAAGACACTTTTTCTTAACGTGCCTTCAATTTAGGCCTTTTTAATAAATTCCTCTTTAAGATGAAATGTGGTAGGACTCTACAACATGACAAGCGATGTGAACTAGATGTAAACACCCAATCATAGGTTTGCCATTAAAACAATGCTTGCTTTTGCAGGCGTCCTACCTTGCCAAGGAAGCATCCCTTTGTTGATGGTAAGTTTGCTAGTGGCCTTGAATGCAGCACCTGACACAATTTTGGAGATTCATGTCCCGTTTCCTCGAGTTCTCTTTTCCTCTCATTCCATATGTTAAGAAGTTCCATTGAAGGAGCAGTTCCAATTACACAAGGGTGTGTTAAACCTGGAAATCTTACACCTGAGATACACGTGAGGGGGAAAACTGCTTGTAAGATAATATTCATATTAGAACTTTGTTCTAGATTAATTAGATGCACATCTGATATTTTTATTTTTCATTTTGAAGATCTAAAGTTCCCAAATTAAGAAAATAGGAAAAGAATTACCAGGTATATCAGTATATGTGGAGAATGAGCATATATTCCTTCGAAATACCATAGGGCTTCAGTTGCACAAGAGAAGTGGTCTGTGAGGAATCCACCACCATTCTCCCTGTCAAATATTGCTGTAAATCAGTATTCATCCCCAGGTAGAGGACCCAAGTTGCAAATTTCAACAGCAAGAAGATCACCAGGCTTGGCTGGATTACCATCAATGTCTAGAACTCTAATAGGTACACTAAGATAATGCACCCTGAGATGGTGTTTAGAGAGTTCATACTGCTATCAATTGATGATAACAGTAACACTACGCTTTGTTTAATGTCAAATAGTATATTCACGCACCTTGATGCAGGGGAATAATAAGTGGTATCTTGATCATGTTAATTGGCATGAAAAGTCTTTCTTCTCTTTTCTTTTCTTTTGGTGGATATAGTTCCTTTTCTTTTTAAATTTTTGTTATTTTTTTTATGTTTTCATCTGGAGAACCATATGAATATTAGAAAAATATCTTGGTATATAGTGTATAAAACTAGATGAGTTTTACTTACTGTTGTGAAATGACAAATTTGGGACTCGTTTGCACCTTTTAAAAAAATTGGGACTATGATTGCAAATTAGTTCTTTATTTTTTTATTTAAATAAGAGGGTATATTCGTCGTTTCACAACTTTTTATTGAGAAATTTGATGAAAATAGATAGAAATGATGATTTGCACAATCAAAAGTGTAATTAAGAGTGAAAATACAAAAAAAAAAAGAGTTAAAGATTTGGATGATTTTCACAATAATAATGAAAGATAAAGATATAATGTACTAATTACCCTTTTAATAATTTATTTGAGATTTGATTGAACTTTTTTTAAAAAATTGAGACTATGGTTGCAATTAGTTCTTCATCTTTCTTTTTGTTTTATTTAAATGGAAGGGTATATTTGTCATTTCACATTTTTTAATTGAGAAAATTGATGAAAATGACCTTTTGCGCAATGAAGGGTGAAAATGCCAAAAAATGAAAAGAACTTTTTTACAATAATAGTGAAAGTTAAGGATGTTATGTGCTAATTACCCTTAATTTCTCTATCTTTCTTTTCATAGTCTAAAAATTTAACTTATACATTGGCTCTTTGAAATTACACCAAATTGAATTCGCAACACGGGAAAGACATAAATTTGGATAATGGAAATGTCTTACAAAATCTCTCGGGAGTACACAATTTGTAGATAAAGTTTGGGTTTGATTATGTTCATTCTGCTTATGGAGATTTTGTTTGTGCATCGCTGATGGATATGGGCAATAGAAATCTGCAAATGGTTTACCTCTGTTGAAGTTTTATCATTGTCATATATGCGTGTGTATATTTACATTAATATATAAAGCACTTAACAAATATAATATTTACACAATATATCTTGTAAATATTCAATTCATGTAAGCTATAATTTTATGAAATTTAATTACCATTTATTGTGGTTTGCTAGTTGTCAAAGTGGCCAAACTTAGTGTTATGAATATTAAATTACACAAATAATTTTCTATCAATTATATATGATATGTTGAATTGTTGATGCTCATAAATGATTAACATTATAATATGTTATTGTTGTCGTGAAGATATTGATGCTCACAAAAGTGCGCACGCACAAACAGAGTACATAATTTCATTAATACTAGAAGTACTTTTTTTTTCTTGCTACATTATATGTGCCAACATCCTTAGGTAATTGGGTCATGTTGTTTTTCATGTGCTAGATGCATGCTTGATGGGTAATGCTGTTGCACTGAGATTTTTGGTCGTCGGCAACTTTCCATCATAGGTGCACTGAGGGATATCGGGGTTCTTCACAAGCCGAGGTCCAATAGGCATCTTGTTGGTTTTTGGACGAATGTCCTGCAGGCACATAATTAATTCCTTTCAGCAATAATTGTGAATCTTTGCTTAGAAATGACATATAAGTAATAAGTATTATGCAATAAAGTTGATTGCATGAATTACAAGACTACGAAATCACATTCATTGCATGAGCTTTATCCGAGGAGTTTGGTCAATAGGAGTTGAGAAAATTATAAAATGGCTTTTTACATTTGTATATATACACTCTTTGTACAATAAATTCAATGTATCAAAGAGTTATTATTTTAAATCCTTGCAGATTTAGGAGCGATTCTTGGTCAAAGTTAGATGCAACTGTTAATTTCGCTAGATAAGAATCAGTTTGCTAGCTAAGCAGTACGTGGTTAAAGATAGAAGTTGGTATCGCAAATAAAGAAGGAGAAAATCCTTAATTAGACAACGTACAAATTACTATATACACCAAATTTTGATAAAAAGAGTAATTAAATTTTCTATATTTAATCACGAGTTTAGGCTTTACGGTTGAATTTTAGGTTACATGTCCACTTTACAAGTCAAATTACGTCTAATTATTGGATGCTACTATAGTAGTACTAAACTTTCCTCAAATATGAATATAATCAATCATTAATGGTTTTTTGACGAATATCCAGCGCATACAAAATTAATTCCTTTTAACAAAATTGTGAAGCTTTTTTAGAATTCAACTTTAAGAGAACTATCTTGATGTCTGTAACTAGCGTACTTATAGTTTATGCATCTCAGTCTTGGAATTCTTGTATACCATAGTTCTTTTAGTTTTTATTCGATATCTATTCTTCTCTTTTTTGTAGATACTGCATTCATAATGTCGTGGAAGTTTGCTCCAAGGATCGTCAAAACGGTGTTTTTAAGGCTCAATTTCAATTACTTTTCTCTACAAAACAACCAATCCAAACGGTTCCAATTCACAGCCAATATATTCACCTCGGTTGCTCCTGAATCTCACCCACAAAGGATAAGATAATGGTGATGATTTGTAAGCCACAAAGGCACGAGAAAAATAATGGAAGAAACACGAGATGGAGGTCAAAACACAAAAAGAGCTACCGATTTTTTCTCTCCAAGCAAGCTGCCGGTTTTTCTTCTAACATACAACTCACACACACGTTTGCAATGGTATGGAAGTGGATATATATAGTTTAGGTTATATCATCAATTGAGCCAAGACACAAGAAAGCCATCCTATAAGTGAATTTGGGCCAAGACAGCATTAACAAGTTAAGTTGCTACAAGTAGCCCACGTTGCTTTCGATCAAGCATATAAATTAATTGTATTGATAATTATTTCACTCATCGGCCGAGATCTATGGAATATATTCTAAACTGTTTAACATCATTGTTCGGGATTTATTGGATATCAAAACTCAACACATAACATTTCTATAACATTGAGCAGACTTGCAAAACCATGCTTGATTATCTATAACATTGAGCAGACTTGCAAAACCATGCTTGATTATAGCCCATGCAATATTTCCAAGGATTATATGAGTTATCAGTGTAGTTTTAGTGCTTGCTTATTTAAACAACTTCGGATCTGTCGTGCTTTTGTGAAGAGACCTTGTCTTGAATTTTTTATTTTTTTTTGTGGTTATTATATCCTCAAGTTTATGTAACATGCAACTCAAACGTCACTAGAATTAGAAAAGAATCTGCTTAACTACCAGTACCTTGTCAAAGATAGAAATTGGAATTGCAAGAGTGGCTACAGCATTGGGAGAATCAGTTATCCCTGAAATCCTTCCTTCACAGGGGCAGCATGAGAGTAGAAGATAGACCTAATAGCCACCATCATATCACTTTGGTTGTTGCAACATTTTGTAAGTCGTAGGATGATTTTGATGGACAGATTTCATACCTGTTCTTTAGTGTATCCAAATCTGAACAGGTAGTCGATAGCATTAAGCACTGCACGCTTGTAAGCAACGCTAGCATCAAGGAAGTGTTGTCGCCCGCTCTCATCGACACTAATGCCCTCAAATACTAACCATTCTGAGAATCTATGAGAATCTTGGCTCAACAGGGCCTGTCTCGAAAATTGGGTTGACATGTAGAGGCGTCGGCCCCATTGGAGTGAGATATTCTTTCATCCCATCCCTAATGATTTCACACCTGATAGGTATTGAAATAATGGTGGATAAGTTCTCAACAGATAGAGGAAGAAGGTTAGTTCTAAGAATTTAGAAAAAGCAAAGCCAATTTTATAATATGCCAGCACTTTGTGCCTTTTTAAGCAAATTCTTCTTTAAAGAGGAATGATATGATCTGCAACATGATAACATATTTTATAAATTTGAACTATATATAAAAAAACATTCGTTATTCTGTACATAGCATCAGCGTGATCTTTGATCCATTGCCTCTTGGCTGGAGTCATCACACTGTGTATACTATGCATTAATTTCTAGCATTGAATTATCTTATTCTTTTAATGTTACTTTCCATGTCATAGGACCAAGAATGACATGCGAGATATATTTGAAAATAATAAAGAAACTATATAATTTTTAATTCTAGGAGAAAAAAAGGTAATGATAAAAGAAGTTTGGCTTGCGTAGAGATATTTTCAAAATGTTACTTGAGTTCTAGAAAACCACTCATCTCGATTGCCCCACAAAACGAAACTTCACCATCTCCTTGTGAAAAATGCATATCCCCAGTACTAAGGTTTGCTCCTTCTATGAAGACTGGAAGGTATACTTTGGAACCTCTACTGAGATTTTTGATGTCACAATTTCCTCCATTCTCTCTTCCAGGAACTGTCCTTGCAGCCTCCCGCGCAATTCTTTCCCAATCAGGAGTTCCTTCTTCAATCTGCATGCGTCATGAACTATTAGAATTATTCCTTTGCTACTAGAGCGTTAAAAGAGCATTATTTACTGTGATTGTAAGTGAGTCAAAACTCTTTAGTTACTTAATTTGCCAAACATGATTTCAAAGTTACTTTTTTGTGTATTTAGATGTGCCATGAAATTTTGTTCTTACTGAATGGTAAGACTCCAATCCCTTTATTGATAATATGTTTGCCATTGAAACGATGCTTTTTTTTTCCTAGCTGCCATACCTTGCCAAGGAGGCATCCCTTTGTTATTGGCAGGTTTGCTAGTGGCCGTGAATGCAGCACCTCGCACAATTTCAGATATTGAGGTTCAGTTTCTTCAAGTTCTCTTTCCCTCTTATTCCATATATTAAGTAGTTCCACTGAAGGTGCAGTTCCGATTATTCCAGGGTGCGTTAGACCTGGAAATCTTACACCTGCAAAACACACGGGGATAAAACTTTATGTTAGATGACTGTGTTAAATAATTAGATAAAGTTCATATTAAAAGTTGGTCTGGAATTAGATTGGTGATATATGTTGTCTCTGTCCTGAAGATGCAAAGTTCACAAAAGAGAGAATAGGAAAATATTTACCTGGTATATGTGGAGAGTAAGCATATATTCCTTCAAAATACCATATGACTTTGGTTGCACGAGGGAAATGATCAGTGAGGAATCCACCACCATTCTCCCTGTCAAATATTGCAGTAAATCCCCATTCATCTCCAGGTAGAGGACCCAAATTGCAAATTTCAACAGCAAGAAGATCACCAGGCTTTGCTGGCTTCCCATCTATATCAACAACTCTAATAGGCCCACTAAGATAATGCACCTGGGGCATAGATAGGTCACATACTATTTTTAATTGCTGAGGCCAGTAATTATGCAAACTAGGATGTAACGATCAGTTACTACAGGTAAAGCAATGTCAAATAGTATATTCCCACACCTTATATGAAGGGGAATAAGCAGTTGAATCTTGATCATGATAATTGGCATGAAAAGCTTTCCTTTTCTTTGCTCCTTGATGTCTTTTGTTTTTTATTGTTCTATCTGCTTCATTGTTTATTTGAAGCTTTGAAAATTACCTTGGCATATAACTAGATGAGTTTTACTTACTGTTGATAGATCTAACATTTTTACATTAATTGCAGTATTGCCATCTTTAACGGCATCTCCAGTCTAGTCGATCATTTCTATTCCAAATATCTCACTGGGTTTGATCTCTGCCACTAGTGTTATCGTGAGGTGCCACCGATTATGAAGAGGTATGTCCTATTGCCATGGCTAATGTCTTCTTCTTTATGTCTATCGGAACTATTAATCTTGGAGATAGAGGGGCCCTGGATATATTGGTCTGTCTTTGCATGAAAGCTTTTGTTTTATTTTAGACAATTCTAGTGAGAACAAGCTTTTCCAATGGTCCTTGGCTGCTTTTCTTGACTATTGACAAATGAGTAATGACATTGTAAGCTATATCTTTCAGTTTTCAGAACAAATGATAATATAGGGACCTTCACCCCTTATTGTTTCTAATTATCCCGCACCATATTTTTACCTAGTCCCTTGCTACCGCTGCCCCCATCCACGTCCCCACACAGTGGCGGATCCAGAATTTTGAGTGAGCACGGGATGTCGTTGACCGTCAGTCGTAATAAAATATTAAAAATTAAATATAATAATTATTTTGCTAAAATTAAACATATATAATTTAATTATATATATGGACAATGTTCGTCAAATGACATAGTGGTCAGGTTTTCTATAAATCAAAGAAAGAGAATAGGTTCGAATCCTTACAATTGCATTAAACCACTAAAACGGAATAGATATTGTTATGTTAGATTAAGTTTCAAAATTCAACAAGTGTCATTGTGGTCAAATATTCAATAATTTTAAAGGGGGTCACAAATTTGAATCTCCTCCATATTGCATTAGTTTTGTTAAAAATTGTAGAACTAGAAAAATTATACAATAAATTGGTTTGAAAGAGACTTGATCCCTGACCTCCAATTTGTATTTGTAACCTCTAACCAACTACGCTACAAGCCATATTTGAAAATAAAATGAATCACCAGATATATAGCCTAAAACTTTTTATCTACTGTCAACAAAAAAAATTTGTTCCTGGCGGATCCAGCACAGATGGCCTCGGGGGTTCGCCGGGTGCTGGGTCCGCCCCCACATGCTACCCCCGAGTATTGAGGTGAAAAAAAAGACTTTTTTAAACAAAAATTTTTTGTAATCGTGCTCTTTTCCATTTTAAATAGTGAAAAGGGGCCTTCAGGAAAATTTCTGGTTTATACACACTTCTAATCTTCTGCGGCAAGGAACTGTATTGAACAAAGATCGAGCAGCTCTGATCAAGCATTGTGGTAGAGTTTTTTATGTGAGAATTCCACACAGAGCCTTAATTACACATTTATGAAATCAAGGTGCTCAACCCGATCTAGCTTAAGAGAATATTTCAAGTAATCAACAAACTGAAAAGGTGCAAAGAAATTGAGAAAATAAAAGTAGCTTGGAGAGCAAAAATGTGAGAAACTCACAGAAGAAGAATCTGCATGCTTGACATCTTCAGCAGTGTACTCTTTTGTTATGGCACCTCCAGTGGAATCCACCATCTCCACCCTGAATATCTCTCCAGTTTTGACCTCTGCTACCGGAGGTATGTCGGGGTGCCATCGGTTGTGCAACGGGAGTTCCTGCTCCCGTGGCTTCTTTTTTATGTCAATCGGCACCACCAGTCTATAACCACGCCCTGCCTCCATTGTTTGCAAACTTCAGTTTTGCTCCACCAAAAGAACGGATTAATAATCACTTTACTGAATTCAGGATACCCTAACTTATGCAGCTTTCGTTTTCAGATGAAAATTTTGATAGCCATGATTGGCACCTCCAGGCCATATTTTTATAGCATATGTAGTAACAAAAGTGCCTCTCAATTTTGTTGGTTGTCCTGTATTATCAATGCAAGCAGTACAGAGTTTGTATCTTTTAAGAATTTTAAGTAACAAAGTAGGAGCTTTTGCAATTTACGTGACCATGAAACAAAATAGTACGCGATAGCCAGAAGCAGCAATTCTTACCAGAAATCATATACATTGACAGCAATAATTGTATTTCAGACAAACACTCCAACTATAATATTTTGCCAAAAAGCCATAGAGAAATGCGTGCAAGTGCATATCTTCGACTTAAACAGTGAAAAGATAAAAATTAATGTTATTGAAACATTGGAAGATAAAATAATAACTCTATATAGGCATTTGTATCTCTATATCTATATCTATATCTATAATTTGAACGTGAGAAAAAAAAACTGTTAAGATTTGAGGTTCTATCTTAAAAAGCCGGCCTTATTAAGAGGAAATGAGGAATAGCTCACACTCTTATAAATTAGTCTATATTTTCATCTTTATTCGATGTGAGATTTTATCCAGAGACGGATTTAGGGGGGGACTGGACCGGGCTATAGCCCGTCCAGTCCTTGGCCCCCCCTTTTTTTTAGTGTAAAAAAAAAAAAATTCTTGTAAATTTTTTTTTTTTTTTTTTTTGTAAATTAATTTTTTTCTACGTATTAGCCCGGCTTATATAGTCCGGTCCTGGATCCGTCCCTGATTTTATCCCCATCTTAAAATGTCAAACTTATTAAAAGGAGTATCCCAAATTCTTATAAATTGATCTATGTTTTCATCTTTATTCGATGTGGAATTTTATCCATTAATAAAAACTCCTATTTTATTACATTATTACAGAACCGTGAAACAAAATAGTACGTGATAGGAAAGAAAAAAAAAAGGCAATTCTTACTACAAATTATGTAAATTGAAAGCTATAATTGTGTCCAACACAAATATACCGACAATAAAGTCTATCGTATCTTTGACTTAAACGGTGATAAGATAAAAATTAATTTTATTAGAACATTGATAATGAAATAATGAGATAAAAATAAGTAACATTAATTGGTGTTAACTTTATTTCAACTTTGCCAATGGAATGGAGTTAGAAACCGGACTCTCCATCCAACTCTAGAAACATGTGCACCTCTTTATATCATAAATTCAACATGAGAAAAAAGACACTCCTATTTTGTTATATTATTACATAACCAATAAACGAAATATTGCGCAATAGACACAAAAGGGAATTCCTGTTGGAAATTATATGCATCGACAACAATAATTGTATCCTAGACAAAATACCAACTATAAAATTTTGTCGAAAGCCAGGGAGAAATGCATGCCAATGAAATGTAAGTGGTTTACATCTTATACATATAGGAAATTGACTCGTGTATAAAACTGTAACGTTTATCGTATCTTCAACTTAGGATGTGTCTGGAGGAGCTTAAAATCTTCAAGAAATCCATTTTTTGACCGTTAGTTTCCTTCATGTGGGTCCCGGCTATGAGATGACTGGTCCAAAACTGCGGCTGCAACGGTCAGAAAATGGATGAAAATCAGTTGAAAATCCATGGCAGACACCCTCTTAAACATGTATAAGATAAAAATTACTGTTATTAAAACATTGGTAGATAATCAACTTTGCTGATGGAACAGAGTTAAAAGCCGTACTCTTAATCTAACTCTCTATATATAAGCATATGTGCATCTCTATATATCTAGACATTCGACGTGAAAAAAAAAACACTTCTTATTGGAAATTATACATTGACAACAATAATTGTATCCGAAACAAATACACCACCTATAAAATTTTGTCAAAAGCATTAGAGAAATGCGTGCAAGTGAAGTGTAACTGGTTCACATGTTATACATAACACATATACAAGATTGACTCGTGTATAAAACTATGACTTCTATCATAACTTCGACATAAACGGAATAGGAACAATATTAAAGTTATTAGAACATTGACGGATAAAATATTAAGAGATACGAATAAGCAACGTTAATTCAAGTTGATTTTATTTCAACTTGCCAATGAAAAGGAGCTAAAAGTAGTACTTTTAATCTAACTCTATAAAAGCATGTGCATATCTATATATCTATAATTTGAATGTGAGAAAAAATACTCCTATTTTAATATTTTATCACACCGTGAAAGAAAAATAGTATGCAATAAGAAGAAACAACAATTCTTACCATGAATTATATGTACCTTGAAAGCAACAAGTGTATCCCAGACAACTACAACAACTATAAAATTTTGCCAAAAGCCACAGAGAAATGGGTGCAAGTGAAGTGTAAGTTGTTCACATGTTACACAAATCGGAAAGGTTACGAACCTTTTTACGCAATTTTAATGTACTCTAGTTATTAAAATTTGTGAAATATATTTAACCTTAATTTTAACTACATATTTTCACAACTTTTATCAACTTTTCAACCACACCGTTCATTGAAGTTTATCAAAATTTATATTATAAAATAAAAAAAAAGCAAAACCAAACGGGCCTTTGTCAGTGTGAAATTTTATTTTACTAGGCAAGTGTAGCCAAAGGATATTTTTTAAATCTATATTTATTGTATGCTGCTTATTATACACTGGCTATGCAATAGGATAAAGACGCTACATCCTCAAAGCCAGGAGAAAATGACTCTCTCTCTCTCTCTCTCTCTCTCTCTCTCCGTTTCTTACTGTACTATGAAAATAGAATTGACTAAACCTTGATTACACCATAATAGTCAGATGAACCAGGTTTCTCATTTATTTATTTTTGTGCAATTTATAGAGTGCATTATGGTTTATAGTAACAAGATTGTGAAGCTCGAATATCATAGATGAAGCACTTTGAAAATTTGACTTTTCAAATAGACCCCAGAACTTGAGATTTACTGAACTTATTGTAATCAGTTTGAGCTATCTGTTCAGACTTGGTGAAATTTTTTCATATTTATGATGTAACGATGAGTTACTATCTTATATCAAATTAGCATTTGGTATTCAAATTTTAATATATTGTGTTAAATATAATATAACATTTGGTATTCAAATTTTAACCGATAATGTCCAATAATGATTTTCATTAGGGCTGGGCGTGGGTTGAATTGGATTGATTTTGAGTCCAACCCAAATTCAACCCAACGTATTCAGTTTGACAATAATTCAAGAGGAAATTACACATAGTCCTAGGTTTAGATTTCCATTATCACAAACCAGATATCTAGTTTAACATTTTCAAAATCAG
>CAIGRT010233773.1:0-14235 GCA_903798405.1 Fraxinus platypoda
GTGTATAAAATACACTTATCAGTATGCAGATACATTCGAAAACTTTTACAATCAAAACCTGACTTGTTCATGTATGTTACGAATGAAACCTCTTTAGTGTGGGAGGATGACTATGATTAGGAAAACAATCCTTGAAGAATGTTGATCAAAACGATGTTCTATCTTCTGCAAGATTCATTCGAGGTTCAAATAGATGCATACATAGATACAAACATTTCCAAGAAACTCTTCGAAAAATAGTTTGTTGAACTGCTTACCCTCATGTACTACCTTAGCAACCTAGTGCACGAATTGAGAACTAGACATTGTTAACCATTCTTTTGCACTGATTAGACATTATATCAATGGGAGAAGCAACCCTATATGTTTTTTATCTCACAAAAACTCATTTGTCACCTAAAATAAAGATGTGATTTCAGACTACAATGGGGTATAATATAACTTTTAGCATTGATGGAGAGTCTGAGGAATTACCTCTTGTTATATGCAAGAGAAGATATATGTTTATGTAAATCTTTGGTGGATTTGCTAATGAATATTGAACAAAACACTAACGAATAGCTCTGTCTTCTACAGATTGCTGGTTTTGTAGTTGGACTTGTACCTCAAATTCGAAAGTTGTTGATTGGTGACTCAGCTCCTGTTCATGTTATCCAAGATACTGCACTTCTCCTTGGATATAAAATCTCTCTTATTTATTTCTCTGAACTCTGCATTCCTACAGTAAAACGTGTAAATAGGCATGCATGACTTGCTTGTGCATAAGTTATAACGTAATTGTGGAAACACATTGAGCAGATATCATGATCACAGAGTTGTCAGATACTGAATGATTTGAAGGGATTTATTTGGAAATATCAAGCCAATGGTTGAATTATTGGCATGGGTATGATGAAAACATGAGAAGATCAGTGACTCTCTTGATATGCCGAGTTACTAAATTAAATCAAATTAGCTAAATTATCTTTCTAACAAAAGATCTGTTGCATTCCTACACATGATTTTGCACAAAAGACACAAAAAGTATAATCTAAATACACTGGTTATGATCTTGAAATTGATGCACCAAATTGACTAGTTTAACCTTCTTAAAACAAATGGATGGGAATCACCAAGTCATTTTCTTCTTAATTTTTTGAGTTTAGGGTGTATCAGTATCAGGCATCAATTTCAAGTCTTCCCATCTTCAACTGTCTTGGGCAGATAAAGATTGTTTTGCTCGATGTTATCATACATTGAAAATGGCTATCTGTCATAAATTTATAATGAATGAAGCTTTTATCAATTTTTTTCTTGAATGTAACTTGATTATAATTGATGAAGGTTCTCAGACTCAGCATTGAATAATACAGGGGTGGAGCTATTCCGGCTGTCACACTGATAATGGGAGGAAACCTTTGAAGGGGTATGTGTTAATTCAGTTTCTAAACATGGTTATTTTTTGTTTAACCTGTCAGTTTCCTTTGGAAAAGAGTTACTTCTCATTATCTCTGTATTCTCTTTCAGGCTTAAAGGGTTGAGGGATTCAGAAATCCGTTATTTTAGGCATAATAATTATTCAATATGTTGCCCTGCCTCTGCTAGGCATTGGCGTTGTTAAAGGGGAAATTCACTTCGGTTTGGCGGATCATAATCCGTTATATGAATTTGTTCTTTTGCTTCAGTTTGCACTTCCACCAGCAATGAACATAGGTTTGTTAAAGCTGCAATCATTCTCGTTAAACCTTTCCTATTTTGTTCTAGCTTTACCATTGTGTGATATTGGTATGTATACAAGAGAAATGATTATCCATAATTTTTGCCTCGAAATTAAGGCTTTCCTTCTTTTGATTTAGGTACTGTGTCTCAGTTATGAGGGTGAATGCTCAGTTATCATGCTATGGTGTTATGCCTTGGCTTCAATTACACTCACTCTAGGGTCAACGTTAATCCTGTGGATTGTGGCCCGAATGCACATCGGATTTTTAATATATTTCATTTCATCAATCTAAGTGGAATAAGAAAACTGAATTCCTTAATGGTTTGTTTGGTTAGTCAAAACAAGAACCAGCTTTGCTCACATATCTGACTTGCATTTTCCAATTGAGCTGTTAATTCATGAATTTTCTTTTCTCGATTCTGTAGGGAATCAACCCGAAATTCCCAACCCGTGAGAAACAAAAAATTGGAGAAAACACACACCAGAAAAAAAAAAAAAAAAAAACAATCACACGCACAAGACAATCTTTATGTGGTTCGGCCAATTTGCCTACGTCCACGGAGTTGCATGCATTTCACTATTATCAACAAGACAATATTTATGTGGTTCAGCCAATTTGCCTACGTCTACGGAGTTGTAGGGATTTCACTATTATCAGGGAAAAATACAAAGTGCAGCATTACAGTTTTTCTCTCTATGTCAAAAAGAGCCATAATCACCAAAACTGCATTTTTTATATCTGCGCACAGGAGGCTTGTCCATGAGAGCTCCGGCTTGGGTCGAGGACTAAACCTCAGAAAATCTCCCATTAAAAAATCACGCAACATTATTCAGGTAGGGTCGTCAATCAATTCAAACAAAACTAGGCTCCACAAATCCCAACAGATTCTGGAAAAGTAGAGGGATAGTCAAATTTTTAATATGCATCCTAACATGTTGGCATGGATCCCTGAATGAAAATATTCATTATTTTTTGCTTTAAAAACTAAACTAATATGAATAAAAGATATCTTATTCATGCTTGAAAATCCGTTTATAGCATTGCAGGTCTTAACTGAATAAAAAGAAAAAGGAAAACAAGAAATCTAGTTCAAAAGTATGCAAGAATAGTTTTGAACTCAACCGAGTTTCTTCCAAAGACTTGGAAAATAATCAAATTAATTTATGTTCTCACTGGACTGGGTAATATACATCTCCCCAAAGAACTGGAACCCACTGACGTCGATCTTCAAACATCAACTAAACTAGTTATTATATGTTAGACCATATTGCTCAGTGTTAGGAAACAAACAATATACCATAATCGTTCCGATATCAATTTGTTGAGAATCGAACCAAATAATAAAGATAAAAAAAAAAGAGTAATATAAAAATATAATGAATCACACATGAATACAATATTTATGTAGAAGAGGAGAATTTCAATAAAACAAAAAACGAAAATTCTTTCACAAGATTTGTACTCTCAATCTAAATCTACATAATTCTCTCAAGTTTCTAATGAATATAACAATGATCTAATTGTTATGTTGAGCCTTTGAAGAGCCTACACCTTATGGAGTATATATAGGAGCCCAATTTTGGGGTTATGGATGAAGTACATTACAAAAACGTGTTAGAAATCAACAAAGAGACCTCTTCAAACCCATCAGATGGCACTACGACACCATAGCCGACGTTGGGGCGGTTGCCTTCCTGCCTCCAAAGCAGGCTACTGATGCCTAGGCGCTGCGACCTGGAGCCCCATCTCCATCCCAATGCTTCCAAAACATTTTTTCATCTATTCCAAAGTCTTCTTCCCAATCAAACTCTCAATCCATGATGAATTATGATCACTTATTAAACCAGACTTCCAAACCAACATTATCTCGACTTCTTCCATGAATCAAACTTCCAAATCACATGGAATTTAAGTCACAACTTAACATGCAGGATGAGAGACCCAACATGATTTGAACTCAGTTGTTTCGGTCTCATTTATGCACTTCAGGAATTCTACTTCGAAAGGACAAATGTAGAATACATGGGACAGTTTATCCTGTGATTTCCTAGATATATTCCATTTACAAAAGCAATGTCATGCATTCGAACATACCCGTCAAGCTAATTTTTAAATACCCAAACAAAGGAGGACACATACTCACTAAATAGCAATACACAAAAATACAACACCGTTTGTCCATGATGGTCTAGCCTTGTAAATAGATCAAAGGGAACAACTATAGCGGTTAGTCCTATACATTGTGTCAAATGTTAGCGTGTCTCCAAAGTTCTTATGATTCGTCCTAAAGTTGAACCAGACTAAAAAAAATGTTCCTATGTGCATTATCCAGATCATTTGGATAGCATAAAAAAAGAATAGGATCCTCAGCATGCATATTCTCCATATGTAGATCCCTACTTCCAAGGGTCCTTTGTTGGCTACTGCTAATGTAATTGTGGCAATCAATCTTTGTGAAATCAATGTTAACCCATGAAGCTCGCAGTGTGAACCCCATCGTATCCTCCGCGAAAAAAATATAGCAAAATGCGAGGAAAAGGAAGATGTGAGAGGTCCGTATAACAAAGACCAAACTGCTCCTCTGTCTAGGCAGGTCACAGTCTGTCAAGATGCACATAAAGCGTGACACTTGTAACAGAATTAGTAATTAACAAGCCAACGTGGAGCCGTCATCTATCATCCTCTCAAAATGACCAAATTATCCTTAAGCTTTAGAGGGAAATCTATAAATTCTCTATCATTTGAAGAGAAATGCATGTAATTCAAATATCTTCCTCCCAAATTTCCATTTCATCTCTAGTTTCAATATAAGCATTATAACCAGTGAGATTTGGAGGTGAAAGCTCTAGCTAGGTGAGAGGATTTGTTAATTAGATTTTTATCGTCAACAAATTGGGACAGTCTGTAGAAAATTCTGAACATAGAAAACAATAAATTTCTCTATCAGAATTGAGAAATCATTATGATCTGAAAGGACGAGTAAAATAGGTGCAGATCTGTAGGTCATCAAGGTATTAAATGCCTAAAAAGATGAATCTAGCAATGAGTTAGTCAAAAGTAATGCTAATCCAAACAGGAGGCGGGAGAAAATGATGCCAAGATCTCAGACAGATATTTTTCCTATTCAACGCCATCATCAGTAGAAAAATGCTTATTGCAGAAGCGATCCCTGAGATGGCAAAAAACTTAAAAGGCATTGGCAGCGAAAAATGCATACCTACGTGCAATGTATGAGAATCCAAGGGCAAGTTGGCAACACAAGGATAGCAAAAAAAAAAAAAAAAAATCAGAGTCTAATGCCAATTTTGTTGGAACAAACAATTGTAATTTCTGGATGTCACGAACTTTTGGTGTTGTTCTAGCAGAAAGGTGGAAAAAATACTAAGTAGTAGGTCCTCTATAAATGACGGGTAAACAAGGTAAACTTGCATGACTGGAAGTGTAACCATTGGATGAATCAAAGGGTGGGAAACTATAGTAGTTCCTATAACGTTCGTTCATAGCAGAGACCTGAATACCAATATGCGATACAACAATATGAAAAGAAGTGTGCGATGTATCAACTATCAGCTAATTCAACCAATGATTGGCTATCTCATCAACAAGAAGGCTTCGGAGTAAAGCAACCCAGTACGAGGTTAAATAGTATCAAGAAAAGGGAAGGAGAATCCCTCAAGAGTTACTATATGCGGTTTAAAGCTAAAATGCTTGCTTATGAAATTACTCTGGATGAAGAAGCAAGTAATGACATGTGGAATGGCTTATTGATAAACACCTTCTTCTAGCTAGAAACCACTAGAAAGGTATCCATATTCCTTCCCTAGTTAAACTTTGAAATGGAAATCAATTTCTATATTTGATATTTCTCAACTTAAAATTACAGTAGAGGATGAGTAAATATTTATACAAGCAAAGGAATATTCTAGGCTAACAATCTTAGCTGTACAAGTGTGAAATATGATCAATGGTGGACCATAAAATATGGAGAAGATGCTGAGTATAATGCCACAGCTGAGAGTGAGGCTCAGTAACATAATTCAGGTGAAAAAACAAATCAGGTCCTTTTAGAAGAGAATCAGCTCGTGTGAAGAAAGAGGTTGAAATGCAATTCTGTTGCCTGCTCATTAACCGTAATCTGAGAATTGTATCTTTGCTTTATGTTCCAACACCCTTCTTCAAGCTGGAGGGAGGTACCGACACTCCAAGCTTGTCTTTCAAGTATGTAAATCTTAAATGAGAGACACCTTTTGTCATTAGGTTAGCAATTTGGTCTGCAGTAGGGACATACTTTACTTCCAGCTCCTTTGCAAGTACATTGTCTCTTATGAAGTGTATATCCAATTCTATATGTTTGGTTCTAGCATGAAATACAGGATTTGCTGCCAACGCTCCTGCACTTAGGTTATCACACCAAATGATTGGATTTGTGATTTGAATTAGCTTAAGTTCTTTAAATAGAGATTGTATCTAGGCTATTTCTGATGCAGCAGAGGCTAAGGCTCTATATTCTAGCTCTATGCTTGATCTCACGATAACATGTTGCTTTTTAGATGACCAAGACACTAAGCTATCTCCTAGATAAACACAGTAGGCTGCAACTGATCTTCTATCATCTGGACAAGACGCCCAATTTGCATCTAAGTACCCATTTATCATCAAATTTTCACTTCTTTTGACCCATAGCCCTTGATTGATTGTGCCTTTTAAGTATCTCAATACCCTTTCATTGCTTGCCAGTGTGCTGTGGTTGGTTCTTGCAGAAATTGATTGAGTTTGTTGACAGCAAATGTTATATCTGGTCTGGCATGTGAAAGATATTGTAGGCCTCCAACAACACTTCTGTAGACTGAAGGAGTTTTTAAAGGTCCACCTTTAGTTTTGGACATTGTTCTTCCAACTGCACTAGGAGTAAGACATGGTTTGAGATTTTGGAAGTCAAAATTTCTGAGTAACTCTGATATATATCGTGATTGAGTCAAGTGAAGTCTTGCACTGTGCCTTTAGACTTCTATACCTAAGAAGTGATGAAGTTCACACATGTCCTTGAGTGAAAATTTCCTGTGAAGTTCATTTATAAAGTTCTGCAGCAAATTACTGTCATTACCAGTAACTATTATGTCATCCACGTAAATGAGGACGAAAATGATGTTTATTTCTGTTTTGAAATAGAAAAGGGAGGTGTCTGCTCTTGATTGATTGAACTTCCAGTCAATTAGAGTATTCTTCAACTTGTCATAACAAGCCCTTGGTGCTTGCTTAAGTCTATATAGAGCCCTTTCAAGTTTACATATGTGATTTGGCTTTGTTTTATCAATGAAGCACTCTAGTTGATCCATGTAAACTGTTTCCTTCAATTCTCCATTAAGAAAAGCATTGTTGATGGATCTTGCCTTATTTTCCAACCCTTTGAGACTGCAAGAGTGAGGATGATTCTCAATGTAGATGTCTTTAGAACTGGGCTGAAGGTTTCATAGAAGTCTATTTCGGGAGTTTGATGGAAGCCCTTTGCTACCAGCATTCCTTAAATCTTTGGAAGGATCCATCAGAGTTCTGTTTCAGGAACTATGTTGTAGGATGGAGATGGTTGCACTAATCTCCATGTTTTATTTTCAGTCAGTGCGTTGTATTATTCAACCATTGCCTTCTTCCAATTTTCATTTCCCAGGCCTTTGCAGCATCTCTGGGCTCTATTTTATTTAGCTTGTACTCTATTGCCTGGCCAGAGAAAATGAAAGTAAGACACCATAGTTTATTGTTCAGCTACGTTTGATTTATTATTTGTAAGAAAGATTGACTCGAATGGGAATTCAAACTCATTGAATACGACATATCTGGATATGTATGTTTTGCCAGTGGGATTGAGGCACTTGTAACCTTTGTGAGATGAACTGTAGCCTAAGAAGACACACTTAATAGAGTGAAAGCTGAATTTATGAATTTGGTAAGGTTTTAGGCAGGGAAAGCATAAGCACCCAAAGGTTTTGAGAGATGTATAGTCAACCCTTTATTATACAGAACTTGGTAAGTGGATTTCATTTGAAGCACATGTGTGGGCATTCTGTTAATAAGATAGGTTGCACTTTGAAAGGCTTCCCACAAGTATCTTAGTGGCATTTTGGCTTGAGCTAGTAAGGTCAGGCCAGTTTCTGCAATATGCCTGTATTTTCTTTCAACTCTTTCGTTTTGTGCTGATGTGCTAGGGCAAGACTGTCTAAATTCAATTCCTGATTGTGCAAAAAGGTTAGCAAAATTTCTGTATTCTCCTCCCCAGTCAGATTAAAGGATTTTGATTCTTTTGTCAAATTTATTTTCAACAATTTTTTGAAATTGAATGAATATATTCAGGGATTCTGACTTGTTTTTCATTGGATAAATCCAAGTGTGTCTACTGAAGTCATCTACAAACGCTATGCAATATTTGAAACCTGAAATTGAGGGAATAGGTGAGTGGCCGCAGACATCTGTATGTATAAGTTCTAGAGGAGCTTTGGCATGTGAAATAGATGCATTGAAAGGCAATAAGTGAGATTTTCCATACTGATAGACATCACAAAAGGATTTAAGTTCATTTATTTTGAGATTCTGATTACATCTTTTGAGTACTTAAGATAACACCTGAGTAGATGGGTGTCCAAGCCTCATGTGCCAAACATAAAAAAGGGAACTTAAAGACTCATGACTCTTGACCTTATTGGACTCAACTGAACGTGCTGAATAGCAGAGAATATTTGGATATACTGACTTAAGAGAACTTGACTCGGATTTTAGGTTGGAGTTGGGAAGTTCCAGCTGATACAGTCCTTCTTTAAGCTTTCCGTGCATCATTGTTTTCCTCGTTGATTTGTCCTTAAAACAACAATAGTTAGAATGAAATTCCATAAACACATGATTATCAGAAGTAAGTTTTGAGACACTTATAAGATTCTTCTTAATTTCAGGCATAAGCAGCAGTTTATCCAGAAGTAAATCTCTATCAGTTATTGTTGTCATTCTAGTTGTTAACCAGAAGTAAATCTCTAGCAGCCTATGTGTGAAATGTTGAGTTTATTTCCATTACCAACCATAGTTTTCTCCTTACCAGAATACTTGCAGGCTTTACTAAGATGTTCAGCATCTGAGGTGACATGATTGCTAGCTCCTGTGTCAGCAAACCAGGTTTGATCATTGAGTGTGTCTGGTGAGGCAACAAAGGCTGATGGCATTTGATTTCTGAAGCTATTTTGATGACATAAGATCCATTATAATTCTCATCATATCTGTAGTTGCAGCTAATGGGCTTGTCTCCGATTTTTCCACACACTTGACATGTAGGTAGATTATTAAAATTGGATCTACATCTGTTTCTGCCCCCCTCTTCTACCACCTCTATAGTTGCCACTATATTGTGATCTTCCACCATTGTAAAGTTTGTAGTTTCTACCAGAATAGTAGTTGTTTGGAAACCCCTGAGTGAAGTTTACGGAAGACTAATTCAAATTCATTCCTGCCATTGCATTTTTGATAGCATTTATGTGATCAAGTCTACTCTCATAGGTCATGAGAGTAGACTGAAGTTCCTCCCAAGAAATGATATCCCTACTGTTGATTTGCACAACAATGGGCGTGTATTCTTCATCCAAACCAGCCAGAATTTGAGTCACCAAATTAGGAAGTGCTATAGTTTTTCCATCAACTTCAAGGTTGTTAGCAAGTAGTTTGACCTTACTTAAGTATTGATCAATACTTAGATTGTCTTTCCTGGTTTTTTGGAGTTCTCCGATAAGAAATGTGATCCTAGATTTGTTTTGAATACCGTAGCTTTCATTAATTGTAGTCCACGGTTGAAAGGAACTTGTGGATCCCATTACTCTCATTGCAATATTTGGAGTCATTGTGGCATAAAGCCATCCCATGAGCAGTTGATCAATGGATTTCCATTGATTGAATTCTGGATTAGGTATCATCTCTACACTAATGCCTGATTCTCCAGTGACTTGAGTATTGATGAACTATGATGGGCATACCTTAGTTCATAGTAGACATCCTTCCAGGTTGTGACCTCGAATGATAGGGAGTATCATGTTCTTCCATAGGAGCTAATTATCTCTGTCGAGTTTGACAGAGGTTGTTTGAGTCAGGTTCATTCCAAACTGGGTAAGATGATGACCTTTCAACATTGGAGACACCATTGCATTTGAAACCGAAGCTGAGCGGGTTTGAGGACTATCAGTTTCAGTGTTGTTAGCATTGGCCATTAGGAGCTCTGATACAAAGTTAAACTTTGAATGGAAATCAATTTCTATATTTGATATTTCTCAACTTAAAATTATAGTAGAGGATGAGCAAATATTTATACAAGCAAAGGAATATTCTAGGCTAACAATCTCAGCTGTACAAGTGTGAAATATGATCAATGGTAGACCATAAAATATGGAGAAGATGCTGAGTATAATGCCATAGCTGAGAGTGAGGCTCAGGAACAGAATTCAGGTGAAAAAACAAATCAAGTCCTTCTAGAAGGGAATCAGCTCGTGTAAAGAAAGAGGTGGAAATGCAATTTTGTTGCCTTCCCATTAACCGTAATCTGAGAGTTGTATCTTTGCTTTATCTTCCAACACCCCAATTAATAGATCATATACTGAATGAGATCCAGGTAGAGGACATCCTAGAGAATCGAAGGACGATGAGGTAAAATCTTGCCGAAGACACATGCTTGCATTTGGATTATCTAGATCATAACGCCATAGCTCGAAGGAGTCCTAGGGCATGGTACATGCATTTGCCGCATCATCCTCACGGAATATCGACCAGGCTTACCTACCTCCTAGAAGATAGAAAGCAAAATTCTACGAAATCCACTATACCACATGACATGATACGGAGTGTGCAGAGAAGTATGTGGTTATACTAGGATCTCAAAAGCCTAATATTCATTATGGAAGGCTTGCACAAGGTCATCGCACACATTTTTCAGTGGTGCAAACTCCCAACCCTCGTGAAGAGAGATTAATTTCATATAAAGCCCTTTGCGTAGGAGAATGTATGAAGGACGCATATAATGCACAAGGACCCAGGAAGCACATATTCAAAGATTTCTAGATTTGAGGTAATCCTAAAAGATGTATCTCTTTCAATTATATTTGGTAATAATGTAAGAAATCGACTATCCCCTAGCCAATGCATTAGGGAAGCAAGCCGAAGCGACTAAATGTTGGCCTTAATCATCCTTCAAAAAGTAAGCTCCATATTCCATCTAAAAATGTTTTGATCCAATGAAGGGTCAGTGCCCAAGGGCACCAATGACGAAACATCATAAAGGATGTCGCCAAAATAAAAGGATTTGGTTCCAAACGAACAAATTTTCTTGGTAATAGAGATGGAAACGAGAAAGAAATACGTACTTGAAGATCCTTATATAGGAAAGCAAGTATCTAATACTATGAAGGGTAAACTGAAAAACCTGCCCACCAGTAAAGATAGCTTAACAAGATTTAAGGGAACCATGAGCAATGAAAACAAATGAAGAAAGTACTGCACCGAAGAAAGGTCGTAAGAATGGGAATTAATAGCAAAACGCCAGGCTAGTCACGCCGACAAAGGCTATCCTGTCCCAGATAGCTAAAGAGCATGTCTAACTCCCCAAAGAAATTCCCATTAAAGGTGAAGTCTATCCAACCAAATGAATCTAAACCCAAGGTGAGGTCTATCCCGTCGAAGGACTTTCAACTAAAGGCTAGGATTACCCTGCCAAAGAAATTCGAAGACTAAATTTCACCCAAAAAAAGTTATTATCAAAAAAGACATTGTAAATAGTGTGCGAATTACTGATTTATGAAAATAGCCACGCGAAAGGAAAGGATAATAATCTGCATCCCCATGTGTTTTTACAATAATATAATGAAGTTTCACTTGGAAAACAATATTGTCAAAATGAAAAGTCAGCATAAGAACGATAGATTCTTTTGTTGATATAAACATATTATAAATGCCTCTATGCGAAGCATAACTAAAATGACAAACAAGTAAAACGGTGCGAGCTCAAAGAATTTCAAATGAACAAATTCATACAACATAAACAACGATATTTAACTAGTAAAATTGACAAGAAAGAGCATTTTTATAAAACAAGGAATGAAGCTTCCCTATCACTGCGCAACGAAACAAAAATAACCTATTCTAATTAACCAAGGACTAAAGATTCCTAGAAGGCAGATTAGCCTGGTTAAGATGAGCTTCGCTCCCTGAGGGAACCATCACTTATGAAAAAGCAGGAATACAAGTGTCAAGAGGCTTATTAATAGCCACATTCCCACTTGGAAATAACCGGGAGTCCACAGGTTAAGAAAAATCAGTAGGAACGAACGGAGTGTCTGGGGTCCCAGAGTCCAACAGACGAACCTTAGGAGAAATAGTGTCTTAGACATCATCTTCGTGAGCTTCCAAGAAGTCCATATTCCATTCAGGGTGATTTGATAATATCAAGCACTTTATTTTCCCCGTCATGCATTGCATCCTCAACTGGTTTTACCTTGCGAGCAATTGCTTGAGAAAGACTAGACTCCGCAATAGTTAATTTTCTCTCAATATCTTTCAATCTATTATGAAGCATCATGGTCACCTCATTCCTTGTGCTATCAAGTTCCATAAGGACAACTTCATGGTCAGACTTAGTCATCTGCTCTAAGAAGCTAAGCATCATGCTTAGACCTTAAAGATAGGCTGTGTGCTCTTCCTTGACCAGGTCTTGGTCCAAGGAGATCTTTTTGGCACCAGCCACCAAGGAAGCCTCCTTCGCGTCAAAAGATTCGACACTTTTACTTATCTCCTTATATTTGTCCCATTCGCCGTGAACCTCTAATAGCTTTTTTTTTTTGCGAGTATTGCATCTCTTCGCATAAGAGTATGTCATCAAACAATTTTTTGAAATTTCAAATCAAACGTATTTTCTAAGTTTCTATAATGATAAATCAAATGCATTTTCAGTAATTTTAAAATAAACTCTCAAAATAGAAAATAGAAAATAGAAAATGAATTTAAATCTCAAAATTGAAAATAAATAAAAAATCAAATGGACCATAATCTTTTACTATCAATAATTTCAAATATTCTGTTGATCTCAAATTTGAACGATATTCAAAGTGATTATCATCCCTGTGTCCACCTATGCATTATTTGCACATTGAATTTGCATTAGGATGAAGAGGTCGTCAATCCAAAGAGGTGATATGACGATGGTCTGCACTCGGACAGTTACGTTAGATGTCGAAAATCAAATAATTGGATAAAGTTTTGGGTGGGGTTTAAATATTGTATACATTTTATTTAATTATGGATATTTATAGAATCGGGTCAATTGCATTTTTTGACATTTATGACACGTGTAAGAAGATATTATCTTATCTGAAAGTTCTTATGGGCTCCTTCAATAACAGTCATATGCAGAGTGGTTGAGGCTCAAACCCACTTGGCCTAGCTTAGTGCTTCTTCCGTAGGTGAGTCATCGATAAGAGATTTAGAGTCCTCGAAAAGAGACATGTAGCCCTATCCACTTGGCGAAGCTCTCTTATGCTTCAACGAGGCACTTTGATTCTATAGAAGCATTTATTATGCGTGCAGGTTTTTTATTTGAGGATGCAAGTTCGAGTCTAGGAGACGGCGTCCATCTGCTTAGGTCCAAAAACTCAGTATAATCATTGAATGAAAATTTGTTTTTCAATTGTTAACTTGAAAAAAACTAAAAACTGAATCTTGTCAGTCGATTAACTGAACTTGAACTGCTTCCCGCTGAAAACTTAGCATTCAAACCTAACGTTATAACCGCCAATCTCACACACGCATTCATTTCTCCTATCCCATCTATTTGATTCTTTCAAATTCCAAATTCTTTCCACCATTTTCTTAGAATTCCACCTATGTTCCCTTCTCCATCACCATGACCACTCCATCCAGGTTTTCCTCCCAACCAAACCCGAACCAGATTTTTCCCTCATCAATGCTCAAATCTTACCTCCAACAGCAGTAAGAAATGCAAACGGACCCGACTGATGACGAACCCGAGAACGACGGCGCGTACTATTATGAGGACCGCAACAATCTTCTCCGTAGTTACGTTCTCCTAGGCCAAGACCGGAATCGGGTTTACGGGTCAACTCCGGCGCTCCTTCGTGTCTCGTTTAACCAGGATTACGGCTTCTTCGCGATCGACACTGATCGGGGGTTTCGAGTCTATGAATGCGACCCGTTTCATGAAATTTTACGGCGGGAATTTAACTGCAACGGAGGAGTCGGCACGGTGGAGATGCTTTTCTGGTTTAACAACCTGGCGGGCTTGGCTCTCGTCGGCTGTGGTGAAACCCCGCTGTATCTCCTAAACAAGGTCATAATCTGGAAAACTCGTTAGCATCGCTGCATCGGGGATATCCCCTTGTGGTCGGAGTGTTATAACAAAGAACCAGAAGGAAGCTCATGGGGAAGGAGGAAGAAGAGGACTCAACGACCGTACCTGAAATTCAAAATCCAAAACGACGCCGTTTAGCCTTTCATTTAATTGTTTTAG
>CAIGRT010233790.1:0-23902 GCA_903798405.1 Fraxinus platypoda
AACACCCCACTTCCACCTCCGATCATGATCCACCACCAGACCGCCACAAAAACACCACCGTTCTCACAGATCCACCACCATCGCACAACAACATACCACCACCACCACCACCACCGCACACAACACAACACACCGTACCCACATCACCACCACGCCACACCACTGCCATCGCCTCGGCCACAGTCGCCCACACCAACACCAACTAGGCCGAAGGATTTTTTATTATCAATAGCTTCTTCAATCGACGGCAATCTGTCGAGACCCACAAAGCTGAAGAACCAAATCATTCAAATTTTTGAATACAGGGGGTTTTCCGTTCAAGAAATGGTGGCACACTCTGGAGCGCACACAATCAGATTTTCCCATTGCAAAGAATTCAGCTCCATTTTATACAACTACAGCAAAACATCAGAATCTGCCCCATCTTACAAAAAAGTGATTATATATGAATGTATTCAATTAAATCCAAAAACCCAATTAAATGCAATTAACCAAAATCAAAACCCAGAAAACCCAATTGGATGCAGATTTAATTTTGATTTCTCTAGCGGATTCTAGATAGGATTCTATGAATAGACTTTTGAGACCTGGATATCTCTTCCTAGATGACCCGGGCTTAGTTACCTTGTCTTGAATAACAACTGAGCCGCATCATCCAAGAATTCTAGATCTACAACCCTCAAGCTCTTCGGTAATTTCTCATCCACTTCTTCAAGTACTGAAAAACAGTGAACAAGTAATTGTCTCATTGTCACCGCCGAGTTCTTGTCTTGCGACGTCTTGGGTGGAAGCGACGGGTTGGCATAATTTTTCCTCATGTAACCCCAGAGCTTTGTCATCGTCTCTATAATTTTCAACGAACCTTTACACACAGAGAAGGGTTTTAAGGACAACATATTTTAGATACTTCCATCTAGGGCAAAATACGAAGTCTACAGAAGGGAATTACTTAATTACGAGTCCAAATAAATTGAAGTTCGCCGAGCAAGATAAGTTGTTGAAGAAGTTTGTGGCGGGCGAAGTCGCCGACGGTGGCTCCTGAAATGGTGGCCGTGAGTGGTTGTGGTGGACGAAGACGGCGGGCGGTGTAGAGAGAGAATGGATGGAGGTTGGAGTGAAGGAAGCGAGAGACGGTGGTGAGAGAGAATGGAGAGGAGATGACGCTGCACTGCCAATCGCCGTCGCAACAGCAGCGGTCATGTCGAGTGGGTTGCTGCAGCGACAAGGCGGCAGCGACGGTTTCATTTTGGGTTTGAGAGAGACGGCGATGAGAGAGAGTAGATGAGAGGAGAGAAACTCATTTTAGGGTTTGGATAGGTAAAACTTAAAATCTGATTTTAGAATTTAGATCTCCAAAAGTAGGGAATGGTGTAATTTCCACTTTTCTTTTTCGTCTATTCTGAACAATGGATCACTTTCCTAACTGAGAATATAATTATTTTTTTAATTTTCTAGTACTCTTATTTAATGTGCCTCATTATCAATAAATATGAGGGTCCATTTGATTGTAAGGTTGGAAAGAAAATGAATTTCAGGGAAAGTAATGGTCTAGAAATTGTTTTCCAGAGAATTGTTAATTAAGTGTGTTTGATTGGTATAATTTTCCACCCGAAAAATTTTAAAATTTTGTATTCGTTTGGCTTTGTTTTACATGTAAATTGTCTAATAAAGTGATAATTTTTTCCACAATTAGTTATAAAATTTGTTTCCACGGCCAAAAAGTAAAAAAATAAAAAATAAAAAAATTTCCTACAAAATCATTTTTTTTAATCAAAGTTTAGTGTTCGTTTGACTTTGTTTTGCATGAAAATTGTCCATTAAAGTGATTTTTTTTTTTTTTTACAATTGGTTATGAAATTTGTTTCCATTGCAAAAAAAAATAATAATAAAATAAAATAAAATTGAGCAGCCGGCTGGGTGGGAAAATATTTTCAATGAAAATATGGAAAATGCTGATGTGGTGGGTGGGGTGGGAAAATATTTTCCGTGGAAAATTTAGGCTGTCAAACAGTGCAAAAGATGGAAAACAGAAAAAATTTTCTTAGTTCCCTAGAAAATTTCGCCAATCAAACAGGGCCTTAGAAAATCTAGTAGTTAGAAGTTTATAGTGCATTCAAACAAACAAANAAGGAATTGGGAGCCAATCAAACAGAGCCTTATTTAAAAACATTATTTAGCGTCTGTCTGGCACTAGTTTGGTAAAAATTTGATTTTCATGTAAACTCAACAACCCCACATACAAATAGATAAAGATGTCGTGCAAATTTTCATAAAGTAACGGGGTTTGCCAAAGACAAAAGTCTATTCTACCTCTTTCGTTATTGCTTGTGAATAATTTACACTGTTAACTTCGACAATGTCTTCGTCTAAAATTCGCTTGACCACTATAGGGTTTTGAGCATCACAGCAATTTACAGCTTGCAAAAACTTGTGGGCTTGGAATAGAAGGCGATGGTTTGACGCTTTGTGCGAAAATATTTGGGTCCGTTCACTGCGTTGCATAAATTTTTTCAATGAAATCAGGGGTTGAACTTTGGAAGGAAATGAATGTGGTGGATGAGCGAAGGAAATCGGTAGGTGGGAAATTGTATTGATAGGAAATGAATTGAGGGCAAAATTGACAATTGTCCCCAACATGAATAATGGTTACAGTAAATTATCTGATTCATGTAAGATATTTATGGAATAAACAATGATATTCACCTCTCCAACGGTCTTTTTTTTTTGCTTAAAATTTAAAATTAATAGGTCCAAGAATGATATTTTTTCTTATATTAGAAAAAAATATAAGAAAAATTTATATTTTCAACTATATTAATTTTTTTTTCTTAATCTATGTGAAAATGAAAACAAACATATCTATCTTTATAGGACGAAGCGAATACAAAATTTTCTAGTCAAACGTGCATTCAGAACCTAGTAACCTATACACAAATTTGAAGGGGGGGAAAAGGTAATAGCTTGTGAAATAATCCAAAACCTTAAAATTTATTTCAAAGCAATTTTGTCAAATTGGTTGCACCAGCTGCTCAACATCCTGCACAGCTGAAAATCGTAACAGTTTCAACATAATGTCACCCAAACAAATAGAACTTTTATTGGATCCATTTTCAATGGAAGAACATAGAAGAGACTCAGATCAATCAACTTTTACATTCATACATCCCATGAAAACAAGCATAACAAATAAATTTTCCAATAGTCAAGATGGTAGCTTAACAAAAAGACAGTTTAGTCAGAAAGTGTTTCTGCATATGCTTATTTAGTTGAGATCAGAGGAAAATGGTAGCTGTTTTAGGATTTAAGGGATGCGCCCACTTTGACAAGTTCCTCAAGTGCCTTGGAGATTTGTTCTTCTGTCAAGCCTTCCAATCGAATGCCCCTTTCAACACCCATATCTGTTTTAAAAATGAATTAAAGGACAATAAAAAATATCAAGTATAATTCGAAAGGCCAATTATGGAAGAAGGTTGTGTATCTATCTGGCACGTGTAGGTATACATGGGAAAATAACAAGAATTTTGGAGAAACGAAGCAGTATATTTCATAACATTTTCTCAAGTACAAGAACACAAATTTCAGTGTTTTTACCAGCTAGCACTTAGTCATGCCAAATTTCAAAGCTCAATTTTGAATAAAAATACCAATAACCAAAGCTATGAAAGTATTTGCATTCTTGTTCTCCAGCTTGCTGCAAAGCAAAAGCTGTGTAATATTCACACTTTCTTTGGATGGAAAAGAATTCAATTAAACAATAAAAAAATATTGTAAGCTCTGGAAAGAAGCAGAGTTTTGAACTGTTCCTTGATTACTTTTTTGTGGATTAAGCATAGTTTCAAAATAACATCTAGTAAAGGGAAAAAATAAAAGGGGGAAACGATTCAGATTCCACTATGAGAAGCATTTACAGATTCCAGAACGTTGATCATATGATGTAGCTGACAACAAACACACCAAATAAGAATCAAGTTGAAATAACCCATTGAGCTGAAAGCATGTTTCAGCTCAACTTGGCAACAGACACAAAGGACATCTGCTGGTCAACTAAGAGGAATTAAATAGAAGAACCCTGCATGGGGTTGTGCTTGTGCATTGCACACTTTGAGGTGAATTATCCGTAAATCTAGCTCAAACATAAAATGGATCTGTCTTGTAGATAAGCTAAGAAAGGCAAAGTAGAATTGTCATAGAGCAGCATGATAAGAGATAAAGTAGATAACAAAATAAAGAAATTTGCCATGACCAAGAAAATCAACGAAAATCATTAAGCCCCCGTTTGGCACCCATTTTTTTTCTCATTCTCATTCTCTTTCTCATTCTCTTTCTCTTTCTTCATTTCAACCACACATTTTATCAATAAAATAATATTGCACATAAACCTAAAAATTCTCCTTACTTTTTAACCACACATTCTTCCATCAATCACTATTCAAAAACACATTTTTCTACTACAATGGGTGTCAAACACCCCTTAAGTTGGATTCTGGACATATGACATAAAGAAGGATACATTGCAATTTAATGGAAACATAGCTTACAACAAAGTTATTTACCGGAACAACACATAGGACAAGTAGAGTTGAGTTCTACAATGAAAGTTCAATGATTATTAGAATATGTTAGGCATCTCAAGTGAACAATGGGACAAAGATGTTTACCTACACAAGAATAAGTGAAAAGCTATGTTGTTCCTAGACCTTGTCTTGAGCTTTTGGGTCAGGCATGGGTTCAGACACATAGGAGGCCCAATTATAGGACTGTAGGGTGTGCACGACAAGTGGAAATTATTCTCCACCTCCTCGAAAGGTACTCAATATGGATATGGAGATCATGAAGATACAAAACAACTACAATCTGAGTGTGCTGGATCAAGCAGGGGTTTGAAAGGAGCAATAGTGGACTTGCATTATGGAGCAAGACAAAGTATGGTAGCTTCTCTCAAAAGGCCTCTCACTAGAGTGGAAGCTGGCTCACACTATGGCGACAGAATAAGTTTGATCATTTTTCTAAGTGCACATTAAACGGAATGGAAGCAGAATTGGAGGGTTTATGATGATTATAGTCACTAATTGGGTGAAGACACCACATGAGTGAGAGTGGGAAAATGTCAAGATGGCCAATTGTGGGTTACCAAGTAAAGTGGTTATTAGTAAACGTGATTGCCTGATGCATAGGGACTCGTGAGCGTGGGAAGAAAAAGAACATAAGCCAATTGAATAAAGGGGGAATTAAGGCCTAATAAGGATGGTTTCACTTGTGAAGGGAATTAATTGGGATTTTGTGTGCATATGTAGGTCAAAGTTTTCTCGAAAGAGTGAATAGTAAAAAATGTATGGAAATTACTAATTTCATCTAATCGTATGGTACCTCTAGTTTTCAAATAGAATTACAAGCATGAGTTCAATATTTGCATCCATTACTTCAGTTATACAAATTATTTCTCTATTCCCTAAGATTTGAAATCCGCAAGTTCTAAAACAAGGGAACACAAACTATACAGGAGTTGATCTGATATTTGTTTCGTAATAAACATAATTTTAAGTTCATTAAATTGGAGCCCAAATGAAGTACTGATTCCGTCCCATAAAGATATGTTTGTTTATATTTCACACAGATTAATAAAATATAATTAATATACTTGGAAATATAATTTCTTTCATTTTTCTAATATACCCCTACATTAAATTATTGTTTAACTAGGAGTAGTTTATATTAATTGATAGCAATGTACACGAAATAGGAACATATTAGAAAAACTTAAAAAAAAAAATTATATTTTCAATAAGTGGCCTATAATTTGGGACACTCCCAGACAAAAAGGAAAGTATGTCTATTTTTATGGGACGGATGGAGTACAATATAAGACAAGTGTAGTCCTCAATTGAGAGTAAATGTTAACAGTACCCTATATAAAAAAATATTCTTGTCGCTGGAGAAATGATACAGAAGAAGTCATTAACTATTTGGGGAGGTACCACAAGTGACTGGACGTGGGTGAAATAATACTGGAAGAACAAGAGCATGCCTCCTTCCGTAAGGACCTTGGCAGAGAAAATTGGCATGACACGGGTGATATCTTGACCATGTCTTGTTGTGGCCGAAGAAGTGCTGCATGCCCGAACAATGCGCACATTCAGGATGGAATCAAGCAAGACATTCAGGTTGGTTTTGAGATGCGACAGTAATTGAGGCATGATGATGCTAATTTACTTGATGGCAGCATCGTGGGGCCGAAATTTGGGACGCGGGTCGGATTTGGCATTGATAGATAGGTTGATACAGGCAAGTGTTCAGCAGCATTAAGGCCTTATTGTCCAGCTAACTTTAGTCCACGAATTCAATGGTCAAAACAAACATTAGGATGGCATGTGACGGGCGGTTACATGCAATTATGCATAGTGTATGAGTTAGGGGCAATTTTCAGGGTGAAAATGTGCAAAATTAACCCAGTAATTGGGGGCTGTCAACTGCAATCCGAAAATGGGTTTTCTTTATAAATTAAAGTGTCGTGTACTTAGCCCATATCTTCCTTTAAAATTTTAAATTGTTTGCTACAGTACTATTCTCCACCACACATTCGCACAATAAAATATTCTACACAAACCAATAAAGTTTCCTTACTTTTTAACCACACATTCTCTATCAATTTACTATTCTATAATACATTACAAGAAATTAATTGCTCTCAAACATGGTCTTAGTTTGAGAGAGAGAAAAAGCAAGTTGTAAAGAGTTTGATTGAGGCAACAAGCTGTGCTGACCCTTTCATTTACTTTGTACGTGTTTTTTTCGTTTCGGTGAGAAATGAAGTTGGGACAGTTCCCAAAATTTATGTGTTGTCTTTAATTATTTCAATCTCCTGCACTTAGTCAAATTTCGTGGGTTTTCATTACTGCAATTGCCCAAAACGTGTATTGGCTGGTTGGGGACGGAAAATCGTAGCACTATCGTAGGAAATGCGAGATAGCCCTATGACAATTGGTATCAATATCATAGCATGGTTTTGTTCGGAGAAAATGAACCAAGAACCTTTTTGCAAGTTGCTAGGAAAACTGTAAGATGGTTGCAAGTCAAAATCTGAAAAATCGGGTTGGAATGCTTGAGGATTTTGTGGGTACCCCGATGTCTTATGATACTGTCAGTTTGGCGAAGCAGGCAAAGGAAGAATCTGTCAGAAATGAAGCAGGTTTTCGAAAATTTCGTTACTGTGACGAACGAAAAACTCGCATCCATGCTAGGGATGTCATGGCGAAAACATTACTGCGCTCCTAGGATTGCTGGAAGGCGAAGTTGCATTGCTGAAAGGGGCTATTCTATTCCTAAAGATTCTATGGTGACTCAAAAAATCAGGGTGTCGGAGTGCCAAGGAACTTGAAAATTTTCTTTGGGACATGATACAATACTTTAAGGCTGCACATGTTCTTGAAGAAGACCAAGTAGACATCGTGAGCATGTATCAAGAGATGCGAAATTATGGTGAAGAAGTGAAGAACTCAGTTGCAGGAAGATGAGACTGTGGGAAGGCCGAAAATTCTAACTTGGGAAAGGCTGCAGAAAGAACTGAAGGATCAGTTCCTTCCCTACAATACAGCGTGGATTGCACGGAAAGCATTATGAAACTTAAGGCAAACAGACACGATACAAAGGTACGTGAAGGATTTCTATTCATTGATGTTGGATATCAAGAACATGTCCAAGAAGGACAAACTCTTCAACTTCATCGCGAGATTGCATACTTGGGCACAAGAAGAACTGTGTCGCCAAGGTGTGAAGGATCTGCACACAGCTATTGTAGTGGCCGATGCTTTGGTCGGACTAAGGTTGGGCGGTGATGCTTCGTTGAGGAAGCAAAATAAAGGCAGAAACGAAAAAGGTAACATGCAAAAAGATAGGTCGAAGGGTGCTGAAAAATAGGAAGAACGGCCTTCGAAATCGAAAGATGGTGGAAAGGAAACTTTTCGAGGCAGGCGAAAATTTTTGATGGCTGCTTCATTTCAAGGGGCCTCATCGTGCAAGAAACTGCCTAAAACGAGAAAAATTGGCTGCAATAATGCTGTAGGAACAACAAGAATAACGGGACGAAGATGTCGAGGAATTGGTCTTAGTTTGGGTAAATCCGCTGCAGATGATTGCAGAATGACTAGTTGCAAGCTTTGTCGCTACGTTGCAGGAATTCGGTGAGGAAGGCACCGAACGCAGCAGCAAACTGCGGGTACAACTATGACGTGGAGTGTTCCAGAATTTGTGCAAACATAAGATGTGGAGTGCTCCAAAACTACAAGGAACGTGGCAAGTTCCATTGGAAAATTCGTGTAGGGATGCAGGGAAGCATGTTGGACTGATTACCTAACATTCGGACATCAAACAGAGGTGATGTCAAGGAAACTACGGGAATTCTTGGCATGTACAGAGGCATTTTGTGGGTATCGAAGAGGATGTCGAGTTCTTTTGGTGGGGAAGGTTTACAAGGACCTTGGTCGAGAAAATTAGCATGACACGGGTATGTTTTGACCATTCCTTGTCGTGGCCGAAGGCGTGCGGGACGTACGGACTTGCACATTTGGGATGGAATCAAGCAAGACATTCAGGTTGGTTTCAAGATGCGGTAGTAAATGAGGCATGGCGATGCTAATTTACTTAATGGCAGCATCGCGAGACGGAATTTGGGACGCAAGTCGAATTTGGCATTGATCGATGGGTTGATGCAGGCAAGTGTTCGACAACATTGAGATCTTACTGTCCAGCTGACTTTAGTCTATGAATTTAGTGGTCAAAACAAGCATAAGGATGGCATGTGTCGGGCGGTTACCGTCAGTTATGCATGGTGTATAAGTCGGCGGCAATTTTCATCCAAATGGGGGTGAAAATGTGCAAAACTGACTTGAGTAGTTGAGGGCTGTCAATTGCAATCCGAGAATGGGTTTTCTCTATAAATTAAAGTGTTGTGTACTTAGTTTGAGGAAGAGAAAAAGAAGGTTGTAAAGGAATTGATTGAGGCAACAAGCTGTGTTGACCCTTTCATTTACTTTGTACGTGTTTTCTTTGATTCGGTGAAAAATAAAGTTGGGACGATTCCCATAATTTCTGGGTTGCCTTTAATTATTTCAATATTGTGCACTTAGTCAAATTTTGTGGGTTTTCATTACGGCAATTGCCTATATTGGCTGGTTGGGGACGGAAAAACAAAGTGCCATCACAGGAAACACGAGATAGCCATGTGACACCTTCCATGTGAATTACTTGTTTAGTAGCCAATTATTCATTTCTGCTTGATTATTTGTTTAGACCCAAAATATTTACACGCTATCACGAGTCATATTGCAACTGAAAACTAGGTTTATGCATTACTGTATTTCATTCTAGTCTATGCTCTTTATGACTGCTTGAGTGAGAACCAGAATGATACATATAGTCAAACTACATTTTCTACCACTTATATTAATGCATGCTGACATCATAGATATTACTCATCAAATCTTTTACAGTGGTTATATCATTATTGTTTTGGATTAGTATTAAAACATCAACACACACTTGAATGCACTCACCACTCAATGGGTTTAGCAGCTATCTATGTGTCTCCCCATCCCATAATTACGATGACTATGCAAAGTAAAGAAGCAACAATGTGTAGATACTTTACGGACAAATTCCTTGACTGTGGAGCCCTGAACCCTTATACAGATGTGAGTATGGAAGTTCAGAAGAATTAGCTTTTGAACTATTGTAAAAATATTTATAGTAGTCATGAATTTTATAAAATGGACTGGTAATCTATTGCGACTTCATAGTTGCAATGCAGTTGTATAAGACTAGTTTAATTTGCATAGATTGTTGTCATAAAGAATAATTTTATGATGCTTCTCAGCTAATTTTCAAGCTGCATTGGATTTGTTAGAGTATAAGCGGGATCTTTTCCTTCCTAGCTGTGCTCTAGGTTAATTTTTGAGCTGTCTCATTTTAGAACATTTCAAGCAGAATCTGGGGCTTACTCGCACAAAAATAATATCTATAAAGCTCTCAGTTATATGAAATGATCAATCTTTTCTGGTTAATATTTTCAGATCTTCCACAAGAGGAAGCAGTGATGAACAGAACCAAATGGAGAAAAATGATTATTATAACCAGCTTAGTTTGTCCTTGTGGTGATGGCTATAATGAAAGATGAAGGATCATACTTACAGATAATCTCAAACCAATATTTTTGGATCATACATAAATTCACTCCACATATCAATTCATGTTTCGCAAATTCTAGTCATCATTGTGATTTGTGAAGCAAGCACTACATAAATATTCACGAAGCTGTCGATACCTCTACAACAATTACATATGATGCAAATTTAAGACTTGAAACAACTCACAAACACTTACACCTTTCAATCAAGACAAGGGAAGAATTGTTAATCGAGAATTGCATACCGTATCTTGCCCAGAGCTGAGGCTCGACCCCTCTACACTCACGGATTAATATAGGGAACTTGGGATTCTGCTTCTTCAGATCTGTATAATTCTTCTCCACGAATGCCCTATTACAGTACAAAAAGAAAATTTTAAAAAAATAAAATAATAATAATAATAATAAATCAATGCCGTAATGAAGGATTAGGAGGAGCCAAAGAAAATCGCAGAGCAATACCTAGCGGACGCACTTGCAGGCGAAGTTTGGCAAAAAAGGACCCTAAGCTCCTTCAGATTCCGCGATAATTGTCCTCTCCACGCCATTGTCGTCCCCTCTCGTATTCTTCCTTGCTAGACTGGAACCAGTCTGATGACAACTCGCCCAAATGTGTCCGTCAGTCCAGTTACGAGCAGCCCAATATTTAAACGGGTCCAAATATCAGGCCCATTTAGAGCTAGATGGACGTCATCATAATCACGTTGTCGCTTGGGAATGCAACGGCGGGTATGGGACAAGTTGGACTTTTCCACTTCCGTCCCGGATATTTTTGTCACCTTATCCCATCTCTATACCTGCTTAAAGCGATTGGGCGGGCGGGGCGAGTTTTTGTTTTTGTTTTTATTGTTTTATGTCTTTAGTTAATAAATATGATTACTTTTTTTTTTCTAATTTGTTAAGAACAATTTATGTTCTCTTTAAAAATAATTCTAGTTTTGTATAATTCACTAATAAATATTATTACTTTAGTTTCAATTTGTTAAGAACAATTTATGTTCTCTTTAAAAATGATGATAAATATTTTATTTTTGTTTGATTTAAAATTTAAATTTGAAATAAACTTTAAATGGGGTGGGTAACGGGACGGAGACTATATTTTTCTTGTACCGGTCTCATACTCGCTTTGGGGCAATGACTCTCGCCCCATTTACCAGATTATGTGGGTAATTCCCGTCCCATTCAAGACGAGGGCCGCGAGTATCGAGTTAAATGAGTTTTTTTTTTCCATCCCTAATTGCACGGTGAATTAGAAATTTGGAACGAAGAGAACAGTTACCATTGGTTCGAGACAATTAAAGAATGTCTAGGTTTAGGGCTCAGAAAAACTTTCCCGTGTTGCATTTAGACGGAAAAATAGACGGAGTTAACTGTCTAAGGAGCACATAAGCTAAAAAAGGCTTCCGCGATTTCTTTTTTTTTTTTTTTTTTTTTTTTTTACAGGTGATATTTTCTCATTTTGAAGTCCAGTTTAATAAAATGTCAACCACTGCAAAAAACTTATAAAGGAAATAAGTCAAACAAAATTCCACCTTAGCCCCAAACTAGCCTCCGAACACAGATTTCTCTCCCACGAATAAAACATATTGATTTAGAGTATTTGTGATATTGAGAATTATGTTTTTGTTGAAAACTTAAAAAAATCCATATGAAATTCCTAATAATTTTTAAGGTATGCATTATTTTATTAATTATTGGTCTAATTAAAATAATATTAAAAATACTTGTTTTTGAATAAATCTTCGAGCAACCTTTGGGTAATGTTATAAACCATTTTTTGTAGGGGTTTTACACGAATGAAATATGATAGTTGTGCATAATATGGAAGTATGATGATAAAGACGTATACCTTCTATACCATTGCTTTTGTCACCAAAGGAATTTTTGTGTCAATTTAGTTTCATTAATTCAAATCACCAATCTTTGAGAAGAGGAAACGATAAATACAATCAGTCATCTAAATCTAGTCTGATAAGACGAAAAAAGAGTTGCCGCATTGTGTACTACTTCATTTCTTTCTCGAGGAATAAAGCAACATGAACCACAATTTACATTAACAAGTAACAAAACATTATATGTATATCTAATTTCCACCTTTGAGTTATAGTCAAACTAGAATTTCAAATGACAATTGAATTGCTAATCCAATTGCAAGTCCAAGCCCATCTGTAGAATTAATATAATTTAGTCCTTCAATTTCTATAATGTAGACTTTAATCCCCAAAGTTGTAGATTTCATTCAATGTCGATATTCTTTTTTTTTCAATCGCTTCGAACAAGTCCATAACTAAAACAAAAGAAAATTAACCTAAGTTAAGTAAAAAAATAATAATTTGACGACATAAAAGTTTAGTAATTTGATCCAAATAAGTGCACAAATTGCACTTATCAATCTGATAGAATTATTGCATTCGGTACACATAAAATCCGACTTGAGACTACCCACGAGGGTGGATTCCACTTTGTCGCCCTCCAAGAGCCCCCCTTTTGGTTGGGCAACATCAACTGTTTGTCGCCCCTCCATTAGGACATCAATGGAGCTTGTAGTAGCCGCGAATCCCAATCTATAGCTCCATGAAAAACTCGATTGTGCTTACTCCACAAAACACATCCAAAATGGGCCGGTCCCTTTCCTTATATTCCCAGGCAATGCCAAAAAGCACAATTAATATGTTTACACTGAATTAGGTAGATATTCACTTAATTCGGAATGATTAATCAAGTTTGGAAATTCCGGAATACACTTATCAGGAAGCATAGAAACTAAGAAATCTATGAAACGATTAGCTGTTGCTTTTTATACTATTGAGGGAGAATGTGTTGCAGTAACAATGGCATTATATGGGCATCATACATTTGGGGATTGTAATATGGATCGCTAACAAGGCCTCTAAATGACCGCTCAAAAGGCCAGGCCTCGCTCTTTTTTCCCAATCTGTCACTTGTAATATGAGTTTGACTTCCACCCTTCGAGACAAGGAAAAATGCTCTGAGATGACTTTTAAGGGTTCTGTTGCTCTTGAGCTCTTTGTAATCAAGGGCTTCAGTTGAGAGAAGAACATATATCTCTCATACAGAAAGAGTACAATGCTTCGGAAAACACAGGAAAACTCATCCTTGTATTTTCTGGTAAATATTTGTTTGGTGTGAGAAGCTGAAAAAAGTAACTGTAATCCTTGGTAATTCAGTGAAGACTGGAGCGTCCCTCTTGTGGATGGAAGCGATTTTCTGTTTGCTTTTAGTTCTTGATCAGTACATCTGTAAATGCTAAAATATAGTCTGCAGTAAAAAGGATCGTGCACTAAGCATCACATTCTTTTTTTTTACAACATTTTTTTTTATCTCAACTTCCCTTGGAGGATCAATCAAAACAATGAACAAATGCAATATTTATCCTGGAGAGATTAACAGTGGCATGTGCTAAAGAATTCATTACACCGAACTGATCATTAGATCAGAATGCTTCTGGTAGAGGCCTGCCTTCCAAAAAGGCTTTGAACAACACAAGGGATCTCTCTGGCTGAGAGAATGGAGCTTCATGGGACGCCCCTCTGATCGTGGCAAAAGAAAGGATATTACCGTAGACTTGAGTCCAGCCGCCAACCTGAAAGGAAACAAAAATAAATATAAATCATTATATATTTAGCATGAAATTCCTTTTATGATTATTAAACACAGTTATTTAGATTACCTGCATCCCTGCAAACCATACTCTATATGGTGTACTTGTTCTCAGTCCTAATTCTTCTGCCAGTTTATGAACCAGTGTTCGACTTCCAGTTAAAGGTATGACGGAATCTTGATCGCCACTGTAATTAGAATGCAGCAGATTGTTGTTAATAAAATAATTGAAGTCCTGAACGAAGACATTAAGTTCCCCGGCTATACCTGTAGATCAAAACCGGAATTCCTGCATTGATGATTTTACCCACAATAGGGATTGAAGGAATTTCTAGATCAAGCAGCTCATAATCCAATACACTGAATTAAATCGTCAGAAAAAGGATAGTTTAGCATTGAACTTTGGAGTGAAAAAACATGGATTTTGCTATTATAAGTTGAATTTCCTAATTTCATGAAATCAAATATAGTTCAGTAAAATTTAATTCCGTGATGGAGAATTACTTGCTACAAACAACCCATCTTTTGACTCCTACAAGACGTGCGTGTAGAGCCTGTTGAACATCTCTTCTGTTCAAGTAATTTACAGTTTCATCCTCCACACATACATCTATAGTCTCTGAGACTTGCTGCAGCTCAAAAGAAAACAAGTTATTGAGTTAAAATAAAATGAATATTAATCTACTTGAAGAGAAAATGAAAGGACTATACCTTAGGACTAAGAATTTTGGATTGTGAAAGCACGGATGACATACAGACATCGAGAGTAACATCGTACTTGTCAACAAATTTACTGGTTTCCGTTGTAACAAGGTTCATTACTCTTGAACATACTGGTGATATAGCGCCTCTGTAGTATTCACTAACATATCGCGAATAGTTGCAAGTGGATGTGAATAATTTGTATGTTGTATCTGATATCAATCCATGAGACCAGAAGTACTCGGCTCTTGAGTTGAAATCAGTTGCAAATTCTAATACCGGATTACCTAGCTGCATTCACGGCAGAATCTAAGAGTTTAAACTATACAGCAGAAGATATAGCATGTTTGGTTGTGCACAAAAGTAAGTCAAGTCTTGCTTTTGTAATTTACTTTTAAACACAATCAAGAACACAAAGTACAGCTGATCGCGTTTTCTTCCCTCTACCATAAGCTTGTGTTGAAAATGATCTCGAACTAACTTTTTTTTTTTTTTTTGAAGTACTTCTTTGAATGTAAAGAATTTTTTTAAAAGACGAGGTAACTCACAGCAATTCCTTTCAAGTTGAACAGCTTCTCTTTGTTGTTGAATAGTAGCATAATCTCTGCTAGTTGGGGAATATAGTGTCCTAATGATAAACAAAAAGTATCTTTAAGATTTTATCTCTTCATAAATGTCATTCAATTAATAAATATTGAAATTTCAGATACCAAAAAACCTACCAGCATAGCTTTCACCAGTGATATACAAGCTTCTATTTCTGTACTGTGGGAATTTTAGGAACCATTTTTGCAAGAACGCCAAGTTGTCCCTGGCTGTGATATGAAACAAACACAAAAAAATAAAGTCAGATCTTTTGTCCCCGTGTCCAAAAAGAAAACAAAAACAGTAAATAGAACATGGCTCAAAAAGCAGAAGCTTATAAGTTACTACTACATTATGGTTTCAATCTTTTTTCTTTTAAATATGTGGGGAAAAAGGAAATATAAATGATTCAGAATGAGGATAATGCTTTTATCTTTTTCCTTTTGAAAATGGAAAGCAGGAGAAGTATTACTTACCATGGTTTAGAAAAAAATCAGAAAAATTAAATTTTTTTTTTGTCAAGATTCAAGAGTGGAGAAACATGCCTGTGATTTTGTCATTTACACCTTCATAAGTGGAAGAATCAGCAGAATAAGAGAATCCCACTCCAATTGGAGACTCCAAATACAGAATATTTGCTTCTGCATATTGGAAATCAGAATATTAAACACCTTTTCTAAGTGATCTTGAAAACATGAATATTCACAAAATAAACCAGTAGAGTACCTCTATTCCAGCTATATTCATTCCTGACTAGCACATTCCCACTTGGCCTAAATGGCCCATTTTCAGAAAATGCTCCAACCCCCAATGATGAACAACCAGGACCTACAATCAAGAATCATCAAAACTCAGAAAAAAAAATAAAAAAATTCTCAAGATTACTATTACAAGTGCTAAACAATGTGTGAGGATTTGACCTCCATTTAACCAGAGGACTAGAGGTTTAGAAGCTGGATCAACTTCAGCTTCCACAAAATAGTAAAACAGGGCTCTCTGTTTCTTCTGATCAACACTCACATAACCAGCAAACTGCTGGAAACTCACTAGGGGCTGCCCAGGTAATTGAGTGATTTTTTCAGCTGATGACAAACAAGTGTAAGACTGCACTTCGGTGAAAAAGCATACTTGAAGTAATAAAGCTAAAGCTATGGCCAATGCCGTGGTTTTACATTGTAATAAAGATGCCATGACTTTGATTTCAGTATATGGAGCAGAGAAATTTAAGAGTACTGAAAGATATATAGAGCTGAGGCAGCTAAAATGCTACTCAGTTAGGGGCATTATAGAAAAGATGAAGTCCCCTGGACCCCTTCTTTTGTTGTCATTATTGTATTAACTTTTGTCGTTTAAGAGACATTGGTGTGGATTTTGAAAGAGTAAAGGTGTTTGTCCCAAATTACTTGGCCCTCTCTTACTGTATACGTGCTTCTGCTGACTGTAACCAATTCAAATTGTGGGTGGGTTTCTTTTTTCGAACCTGGGGCGTACTCAACAGTATCCAAAGCATTAGGTACTAACAATCTTATTCATTAATATTACGTTCTATTCGGTACTACATAATAAACATTTTCCGAATTATTAAGTGGTCCCCGTTTTACTGTTTTTCTTGTTCTTGGTGTCGTACCAAAAGTGAAATTTTCCCAAAATTTGACAATAACACAATGCCAGGAAGAACCATAGAGGGTGAAGCTCTGTTGCATAGATAAAAGCTTTTCAGTTTGCAGGAATATTTTTCTTTTATCAGAAAAACTGGTGCATATAGCAAGTTAGTTTATTCTCTCAAGTCTCAAGAAATTCAATTTTCCATTTGGAGCTTTCCAAAAGGAGTACAGTACATCAATCAGAATTTTTGTTCATACTTGGTTTTCTGATTAATCCTCACACGTTTAAGAGGGTAGACTTAAAATTTTAAGATTGATGTTCTTAAATGAAACACAAACTTAAAGATCATGTTACACGGGAAATTTCTCCAGCATTTTCTTTCTGTCTTCATTTTTTTTTCTTGGGTTCAGTCCACACGAACAACCTATGCAGGTACTTACATTTACGAAGGTAACTTTGGATTTAAAATACTGAAAGCAAGAGGGTGTAATGTATAAGTATAACAATGGACAGTAGCTTTAAGAAACTTTTGTGCCCTTTCATTTCGTTTCCCAAAAGAGCAAAAAGGAAAAAGAAGAGATAAAGTTATATAAAATAAGAAGAATTCTACAGTTTTTGCTATATATTTATATATACTACTAAGCTCTACTTTTTGTATATTTGTTTCACTATGTCCTTTCTTCACAATCAAGCATCTCTCTCAAACGCACATACTCATATCCAGAGCAAAAGGCATTTTCAGAAAAGTTGATGCTTTTATTTTCACTGCTTCAATGGATGGATTATGGATATTCAACACGTTTGAATTACTTGAGGAAATGGACAAATATGATCAAAATTATTGTTACTTTAGAGTAACCCTACATTATGTTTATCTTTCCAAAAAAAAAAAGAGAGGAACAAATCGCACATTGATTTATAACGGTACACTCTTGACGTAAGAATTAAGTTTACTTCTCACTTGAAGCTGCACCAAAAATTGATTTGAGAGAATATTTACAAATATCATTAACCATGGAATTTAGTAAGTAAAAGTCTGACTTTGACTATGGTTGAGCCATGCAGAAGTACTACTACGCAGCCCAAAATCTTTCTGTGGATTACTTCTTTCGCCTCTTTTTTCGTCAAAGTGCCTATGATACCAGTTCATATTTGATCTATCGAAACTCATGTAGATGCACCCACTGAAGGATGGTCTAAGTTTCCATTTACAAAGTATAAACAATTCTCCACTTGGCTAATTCAAATTAACTTTTGACCTTTAGGTGCAATATACAGTCCTTGCCCTATGATAAAAGTTAATGGCAAGTCCAAATGTCAATGCAAGATTGGAGTCAACAATTTATGGCATGTCGCAATCAAATAAATGAACAGAGAAAGTAGATGAAACATTAGGGGTCCTCGTTAGAAGTTTTGCTTAGCAATTTCAAGGAAAAATGAATTTTTAGTTGAGTATTCAATTAGAAGTCAAGTATTGCTTTTTTGCCTCTCTTCATTCAGCTTTTATTTTAATTTCCTCTACAGTAAAGCTAATGAACTTTTTCTAATGCTAACCACTCCATACCTGCACCCCAATTAATTGATGAATCTGCATTATTTCTCGAATTCATTGTTGCGGGACCGCTATGGAGAAAGAAGGTACAGAATAACTCAAGTCTTTATATGTTGTATAGTTATTTTATATTTACACGATGTGAGATTTTATATTAAAATATAGATGGTCTTCCATATTTTTGATGTGGGATAGATATCTTAATCTTAATTACAAGAACAGTATTAAGCCAGTATGAAATCAAGAATACACACGAGCGAACATATGAATCTCTAATGGTTGGCTCTCAATGTTAATGATAGAGTTAAGAATAGTCGTGACCATGAGTTTTCAAGAAAAAATATTTACAACGAGTATCTCGCGCCTTTTAGTATATGTTCAAGTGTAAAATGCCCCCTAAATGATTCTTGATATGCAAGGATATTAGGACGATATAAGTAGGATTTTAAGTTATATTTGAGATAAAATGACCATATATAAATTGAGGAGGGGGAGGAGGAAGACATGGTAGAAGCCTTTTCTTGGGAAAATACGAAGGGGAAGGGAAAAAGAGCACAAAAATGATGGCAAGAAGTGGATTTAAAAGGTGAAAAGGACTTGGGAATTTGGAACCTGCTAGAGTTGAAGGGTGTGATGATGGTGTCGACATAAAAATGATTTCCAGTTCCACCCAAGCATTTGAAGACTACAATTTAAGCCATGCCAGCACCTAACGTTCTTATCACATCTGCCAACTATTCGTTCTAGAATCAAGCTACTCAATTAAAAACAGGGGGAGACGTGATGCAATATCATTGAACAGTTTGATAAAAAAAAAAATAGCCACACAGGTACTGCCAACACTGCTCCTGTTTGCATAGCATTCTTGAGTAGCATCATTCATTCGTTCTAATACTCCACCCAAGAGTTTTCAATATTTATTAATTATTCCTATTTAATGGAACGTTATTAAATCAAATAATGAAGACATTATTGAGAAAAATACGACTATTTTTGGAAGAATGAAAATTGAATTCAACTAAGAGGAAAAAAAATTTCCCATTCCTTATCTGAAAAAATATCTAGTCATGAAAGAGAATGAGAGATTAAAAGCATGAGCATCTTCAATGATTACACCAAATTTGGCTTAATCATTTTGGTGTAATCGTTGCAGATGCTCTTAACACCAAATTTTACACGACATAGATGGAACAAAAATTTAGTGTAAAAGAAAAGGGAGGGCAAAAGGAGAATAATGAATTACACCAAATTTGGTGTAACACTATCCATTTACACCAAAATTTACATCAAAATTCTTGAAGAGAAATTGTAAAGAATAAAAACTCAATACAATAAATTACTCTTTTATACAGTTTGACAGTAGTGAGAGAAATTTAAAATGACAACCACTTCACACACTTTTGTCCTTCCTCGGGACCCTCTACAACCAACTGCCATTCACACTTCTTACCTTGACCAAGAATTCACATAAATCTTTTTCAAAAAGTTAAAGAGGTGTGTGGAATATTTTCATAGAGGTAGTTAAAACTAACACGATCCTCTTTCGGCCTTAGGGTTGACTTGAAAGCCGAATTTTATAGAAAATGTTTGTAATAGCATTGAATGAATAAGCTGTTAAAAAAAAATATTTGTGAACAAATAATCTAAACGGAGAATAAATAATTTAGTTAGACTTTAAAATTCGAAGACTCTGTAAACACAATTTCCTTAAAACAAATTCGCTCTCTCATCGTAGGTATTTGAGATTTAACTTGAACGTCTGTTTCCTAGGATACAACGATAAACCAGTAGAGTCCGAGTACAGCAGATTCTACTCCGACGAACTGACTTAGTATCTGAACAATATTACCACCAAAATCTTGACAGACAGTAAAATATGTATGCAGACAGATGACAATTTCGTGTGTTTTGGAACTATAATATAGACTCTTTCTTCATGTCTGGAACAGTGAAAAATCGAGGCTTTATATAGACTTAACCCAAATAATTACGAGTTAAATCTGTCCATTAACACAATGATAATAATCATTGGAGTTTCAACAGTTTCAACTTAATGACAATAATCATTGGATTTTCAAAAACCAAAAGTCGGTTTAATAACCATTAAAGTTTCAACAGTTTCAAACTTAATGACAATAATCATTGGAGTTTCAGAAACCAAAAGTCAGTTGTTGAAAGCAAAAAAAATTGACAAAACGTAGGCCATCATAAGGAGCCAATTTTTGATCAATTCGGTTCGACATTCATGTACGCAGGTCGCGCCCGCACACAAGTTCAAAGTCTGAAGTCTATTTCGGACCTTGATTTGCACCCCCTTGCGCGCGCACGTGGAGAGGGTCTCTATACTACACATGATTACATACTTCCAAAGTGTAGCCATATATAAAGTGGTTCTTACTTTCATCAACTTCTTATGTGGGATAAACTCAAATTTAGTTTTCCCTCCAACATAAACCATATTCCAATGATACACTTTAAACTTCAATTTCTCATTCACCCGAGCTTCATTTTGGCAAGTAAATACATAATTTTGATGTTCTCATGGAGGAGAACACAAATCAATGTTGAACTTCCAAATTAAGCAAACGGGTCCTACTCAAAATTTATGCCAAAGTCAGCAATCATCTCATTTTTTTCCAACATAAGCTTCTAACATTGTTTTTACCTCGATTTCGTTATGTACTTAATAGATTCCGACTACACTCACATCCATGCATAAGGTTCATGTACACTTAAACAAACCGTTAAAAAGCTCTAGCTTTCTTTGGTTATGAAAGAGGCGGTCGCGAGCACTTTGACGATCAAGCCAATCAACTTATATATTTGGATGTGGGATGAGCGAAAGATGTGAGCCACAAGTATGTGTACAAACATCGAATTGTAGAGAGAAATAATAAGAGTGTTTGATAAGTGCATTTTACACACTTATTTAGGCTACAAAACATGGATAGTTGTTGGCAAATATATTGAAATATGGTTTAATTATATATAAATTATGTTTTGTAGAATAACATTGATGGACTTGGTGGAATTTAGGAAAAACAAGCGAAAAATGATAAGGGACCAAAGTGCAAATAGCCGAAAGACAACGCGAAAGAAGAAACAAAGATGTGAAAGAGTCGAATACCAATTTAATGAAGACATGAAGTACTGGAAGTAGAAGAAGTAAGAAAAGAGATCGAGAATCAAGAAAATAGAGTTCGGAGACAAAAACAAAAAGAATGAAATTCTACTTGAATTATGTTATAACATAGTTCTTTTAGCCATGCGGTCGCATGGTGTGATGTAGGGTCTTCCGGAGTTAAAATTGGTTGAACTACGCTATAGCATGAAAATGTACTATACAAAATAGCATAGTGTATTTTCAGAAGAAAAATTTTGATTTCCTTATATGATTCCAACTCTTATGGAAATAAATCTTGGGACATCTTCTAAAGACCTAGGGCAGTCTAGAAGTTGTCAAAAGAGATTTTGGAGCATAGAAGAAGGTAAGAAATACGAAGATCGATTTCAAGACTCGAAAATTCAATTCAAGATTTATTTTGGTGATGTCGATTCTTCAACATTTCTTTTATTTTCTTCTTCATAACATGCCGGCTAGATTTATTTGTGTTTGGAGAACGATGAACCGCGTAATATGAATTTTTAATCTTTAGTTTTATATACTTGACATTGAAAACATGTTGAATGATTTATATGATTTTCTTTCTCCACAATTATTGTGCACGGTAGTTGTGTGAATGGTGTGGCCTATTTTCTGCATTCGAAAGAAGGGAAATAGGTTCAACATAATATAAATTGTCATATGGTCCAATAGAAGATAGAAATATACCGACACGCTCTAATGTGAATTTTTAAGTGTTCATAAAAATTCATGCACTTTTGTATGTTCGCATCTATCATAGAAATATAGTCGGGTCATATATATGAGAGTATGTTTAACATTACTCGAGAGAGATTGTTAAATAAAATAGGAATATCGGTTCGTCAAAATTCAATCGTGTTGTCAACGTGTAAAACTAAAATTAAAAATGATTATTGCATGGGAATTCAGGATATCATGGTGCATTTGTCATTTATTAAACACATCACTTTGCATTTAACATAAATTGCATTTAGTTTCGTTAATTTATTCATAATTGCATACATAAATTATTTTAGTCATAATTTTGTCACAAACAAACACACTATCTAATTCGTGTTTCAGTTAAAGTCACGATAATCAAAATTGAAAGGTTGGGTTTGAGAGTCGTGTGATGGTCACTATCCAACACAGTTCGGAGAGCACTTTTAGTCTGCGTTGGTGAATAGAAGCCCCCCTATCAAGCAAGAAGGAAGCGGCTCTTCCCACGGCGGAGTCACCATTGACTCTATTTATTATTATGGTAAATCAGTGTATCAAGATGCCAATCTGAGATCTTATTTCGGTTTGATGCACCTCCGTACAAGTTCCGACCAGGATGATTGGGAAAGATCAAACCAATTTGAACCGCTCACATCACAATAGTAGTAGCGTAAATTTCGTAAGTCGAGGGGCGGCCATAACATAAGGCTATTATTTTCACACTAAATCAATCTCTGTGGGGACAATATTTGGACTCAAATCCACTTTATTACTTGTTAACAAACCGTACACTTGCGATTGTTTTAATTCGAAAGATATTTTCGTGAACAAACAATAATACTATTACGAATGTAAAATTGCATTACTTGCAAATGACACTAAGTGTGAGCTTTTATAGTAAAAAAATGTAAATTGGTTATCAGATGCATTACTTTGACTACCTATGTTTGATGGTCTTAGGATAATAATGTGGGGGTGTATATTTAAGTTGGTTCATTAACTGGTTGTCACGTAGGCAATGACCGAAGCCAGACGCAAAAATTGTTGTTCATGAAAATAAAAAATGGTATTGTGAATTCCACTTGGAAAACAGAAAGTGGGATGCTGTTAGTAGGGATGCTGGGTGAAATTAGCCTTTTGTATTATTTAAATCTCTTCTTTCCCTATGCTTGTCTTTTCTCCAAGAATAAATAAACAAGTAGCTTTATTGTATTGTTTATCCCTTGTCAGCCATTATCTCGTTGGCAATTTTTTAAATTGGCCGGCCCCTATAGCAATGAGTACCGGGCCCGGTTAATATCTAATCTAGCTATGGAAAGAAAAACCTGCAGCGCATGCTATAATATGACATAGCCACCCGTGATTAGACACCACACCGAAAATTTCTTGAAAATTCTTCGTCCCCAAACTGCAATATTACAAGATAAATGACCAAAATTTCTTTGCGTTGGGGGCGGAGCCATAACATAAAATTAGTAGAGGTCTAAATAAGAAAAAATAAATTCAAGACATTAAATATAATAATGTTAATTAATATAAAATCTTTTTTTTTTAAATCATATTTCAGCGGGATTTCTAAAAAATGTCAATGTTCAAAAAAGCGTGATTAAATATAAAAATCAAGCTTCAAACTTTACAAATCTAAACGAAACCTAGACATACAAATAGTTACTTATTCTTATTATTAAATACTTAAATCATTCTAAAAATCATTTAATAATTAAAATAATACGTATCAAATATCTAAAATTATAAAATACTATATTTAATTAATAATTCCTACAATTTTGCAAGTTTGGGTAGCTGATTTCGTGGG
>CAIGRT010233805.1:0-23117 GCA_903798405.1 Fraxinus platypoda
ACATAAATATTTTTTATATATACATACGCTATTACGTAGTCAACTATATTGTGGCACGTGCAAGGCACGTGCTTTTCACTAGTTTACATATAAAATGTGACATTTAAAATGTCCATATCGAGCAAATTAACGAATCTCAACTATTTTCTTAATTGAAATTAAATATAAGTTCATTGTTGGAGGGGTAACTAAAGTTTCAAAAATTATAAATATATCATCAAGACAATGACATCAAATATGTCACAAATACGATTTATGTTGGCGGGATTGTTTATTTTTTTCATAATGGATGGTCGGTGGGGTTTAGGATCTTAAGCAATATGAGTTCAAACTCTTATTATGTTTTGAGTGATCTACAATTACTATTTATTTATTATTTATTTCTTTAAACATTTTTCAAATAGCATTTTATTTTCAAATATATTTGAGATCTAAATACAAACATTTGTTTGACATCTGAAGCACAATATTAAGACAACCCGCTTATAAGCTGATGTGGTCATTATGGGGCACCCGAGCATGAGGATTGCCAGGGCTCTCCATTCTCAATTATGGGACCCATGTCCTCGGGGCGTGATAGTCCTCGGGATACCTCGAGGATTGATCCCATGACTACCTGCAAGATTACTTTGGTCGTCCTCGTGCTGTGTGGTCGGGCATTTGCCTTAGCCAACTTCCCAAGGTACTCTATGATCGAGCGTTGATAGTCTTTACCCCGTAAGGACTCCAACCCTACCCAATTACCAATATCGAAGAAATCCTAGGGCTGTAAGGAGTCTATCTTGAAACATACTCTAAAGTAAAGTAAGGTGAGACTTTTAGTTTTAATCCAACACTAACTCCTACCTAAGTCATTCCTAAAAATAAGGATAACGAGTCCTATTAGGAGTGGACTACTACCTAGCTCTATAAATATGGGGCCTTGGATCATTATTCAGGTACGTTTTCACATATATTTTCCAGCATATATCCTCTTTCTCTATTCTTTCTCTGATTTAAGCATCGGAGGGGCGACGAGGATACACCTCGAAGCCTTTGTTTCAGGTACTCGGAAGACCTCGTTCGTGCTCTTTCTCAGTCGTCAAGCTCGGAATCAACATGTGCAATTTTTGGTAGCATCATTGGGGCCGTCTGTGGGAAATCGCTACCAAAAGTCATGGTGAATACACGCTCGGGTCTTTCTCTTGCAAGCTCATCCGCTCCAAACCAACCACCAGTTACGGATCCTCCAGTTCATCAAGAAGAATTACCAGGAATGCTGGATCCTCCACCAGCAGTGGTCACCGCTGGTGCATTCGAAGAGCTTCGTCAACAAGTTGGGACCCTGACTCAGCTACTCAGCCAAGGAAACATTCCCTAAGCCCCAGCACCAGCACATGCACATACACCAGCGTCGGAAGGAGGTGTCATGGCTGATGCTCGGGCTCAGGACGCCCATGAGAACGGTGGATCTGTGGCCTCGGGCATACCCCCACCAACCTCGGCTTCGAGATTGGTAACTATAGACTCAGAAGAACTCGCTCGGATCATACAAGATGGGATCGCAGTAGGACTATAGCAGAATACCAAGGGAGTGACGGGGTTTACCCCTAACACTCCATTCACGCCGGAAGTTCTTTCATATCCCCTCCCGGATAGGTTTAAGTTCCCCCGCATAAAGGAGTATGATGAGACCACCGACCTCATCAACCATTTTAATGTTTACATAGACATCATGAACCTACAGGTTGCGCCAGACTAAGTAATGTTAAGCGCATCAGGAAGACAGCAGCCACCCTCATGCAGCTCCGTCAGGGCCCGAATGAGACCTTACGTAACTTCATGACGAGATTCAATAAAGACAGGCTACATATACCCGATCTTCACATTACAGCGGCTGTTTCAGCTTTAATTTATGCGCTGAGGTATGAAGCCTTCAGGATGTCTTTATCCAAGATGCCCCCGAAGTCAGTGACCGAGCTTCTTACCTGAGGAGAAAAATACGTCAATATGAAGGAGGCAATGAAGGCTAGCCCGAGCTTTGAGAAGCCCCAACTTAAGAGACCGCACGAGCCAAACTTGCGACAAGATCAGGCTCGAGACAAGCAAAATCAGGAAAGACCACCTAGGCCATTCACCTATTTGAATACCTCTAAGTCCAACATACCGATGGAGATCAGGGATATGAAGGAGCTTAAATGGTCTCCTAGGTTGCGATCTCCCCCGGAGACCAGGGATAAGAGCAAATATTGCGACTTCCACAGGGATCATGGGCATACAACCGAAGAGTGTATAACATTGCAACGGGAGATTGATGCCCTGATTAGAAGAGGATTCTTGAAGACGTATGTTGGGCACGATAAGAGTCCGAGGAATGATCATGACAAAGGGAAGACCTCAGGTTCTGGAGGAGGTAACAAACCCACGGTCGGTACAATCAATATCATAGCTTGAGAGATATGTCGGGACGACCACTGCCAAGGCCTTGGAATGCTGACAACCTCAAAGTTTATTACAAGTAGTAATCCCCACCTTCTCTATTTAATCGAGTTATTTTTGGGTTTGCATGCCCTATGCATTTTTCTGGTTCATAGTTAGTTAATTTTTCATCGGGCGTACATGCCCCCCTCATTTTTCTTTTTAGTGGTTCATTCAGCAAGGCATGCAAGTCTATACTTGTTTAGATCATAGGAAAACTTACATGAAGTAACCGTTGGGAATGTCCCAACAAAATTTTTTTTAAGTGTTTTTCTCTAAAGACCTGTCACGAGCAGGCACCTCCGAGACATGCTACGAGCATGCACCATAAAGACCTGCCATGAGCAGGCACCTCATGGCATGACGTGAGCGGACACCTCAAAACATGCCACGAGCATCCACCATAAAGACATGTCACGAGCAGGCACCTTCGAGACATGTTACGGGCATGAGCTCAAAAAAAGACCTGTCACGAGCAGGCACATTCGAGACATGCTACGGGCATGAGCTCAAAAAAAGACCTGTCACGAGCAGGCACCTTCGAGACATGCTATGGGCATGAGCTAAAAAAAAATGACCTGCCACGAGCAGGCACTTCAAGGATACTCAAGCATGACCATTCCTAGAAACATAATCTTGGACCAATATGTCGTCAAACATAGCTCGAGATTGTCTCAAATTGAACCTATCCTCGAGCTCAGAGCTTTATCAAAATGATAACTTAGTCATTAAACCTATCCTCGAGTTTGGAAGTTTATAAAAAAGATAACCCATTATCTGATCATCGAGATTAAATTAATGATCTAGCCGTCGAGCAAATGAATGCTAATTGAGTCATGATCTAGCTCAATAACTTAATGAACGGAGCTATCGTCGAGCTCAATCCTTAATTGTAAAAACGTTGAGCTTGTTACTTTGAAACTTAATTGATTACGTAGCCCTCGGGCTCGACCATTCCAGAAAATACAAAATCTTGGATTAAGAAGTCCTCGGAGAATGCTCGAGCTCGAGACTACAGTTGATTACGTAGTCCTCGAGCTCGACCATTCCAAAAAATACAATATTGGATTAAGAAGTCCTCGGAGAATGCTCGAGCTCGAGACTACAGTTGATTACGTAGTCCTCGATCTCAAGACTGTCAAAAACCTAATTGATTCCGTAGTCCTTGAGCTCAAAACTTAGTTAAAAAATCGATTAGGTGCCGATCGTCGAGATCATTAATCATATGGTCGTCAAGATCAAAACTTGATCGAAAAATCAATCAATTGTTTGTTCGTCGTGATCATTAATTGTGTTATCGTCGAGCTTAAATACTAAATTAGTCATCGTGCTTATTAACTATTCAAAGGTCAAGACAAACACATGCGACAATATACCTCGAGATAACATCCAAAATCCCTGGGGTCGAACAATGTACTTAACAAAAATTAAAGACATAAAGGCCCAATGCTCGAGCAATGTACATGATCAAAACTCAAAAAATTACAAAAGCTGCAAACAAAAGGTCGGGGAATGGGGGCCTAATCTATATCATCGTGCTCTGGGGCATGATCAGATGCCACGATATCAACATCGTCGTCCTCGCCCTCATCCTCGACACTGGTCTCTTCAGAGTCCTAAAGCTCGAGGCTATCAGCCATAAAACCATTTCTCTTTCCAACCCTTCAAGGAACTAGGTAAGGTCGGGATCCTAAACCCACCTCGGGTAGAAAAGTAAGCAAAACAGGTGAATTGTGCAAGCTGCTTGAGCTCGAACACCATTCGACAAAGGTGTAATGCCCAGGTACCTACACACTATGAAGAAGTAAATGAACATCTTCCATGCAATGGGCACTAGTTGTCCCGCACACATGGAGTGCTCCTACTCGCCGTCACGAGGGATCGAGCTCCTGTGCATCCACACCTAATTCTCGAGCTTTAGGAGTGGATGCACGGGGGCCAGTGATGTGGTCATTATGGGGCACATCGAGCATGAGGACTGCCGGGCTCCCCATTCTCAATTATGGGACCCATGTCCTCGGGGCGTGATAGTCCTCGGGATACCTCGAGGATTGATCTCATGACTACCTGCAAGATTACATTGGTCGTCCTCGTGCTGTGTGGTCGGGCATTTGCCTTTGCCAACTTCCCAAGGTACTCTATGATCGAGCGTTGATAATCCTTACCCCGTAAGGACTCCAACCCTACCCAATTACCAATATCCAAGAAATCCTAGGGTTGTAAGGAGTCTATCTTGAAACATACTCTAAGGTAAAGTAAGGTGAGACTTTTAGTTTTAATCCAACACTAACTCCTACCTAAGTCATTCCTAAAAATAAGGATGACGAGTCCTATTAGGAGTGGACTACTACCTAGCTCTATAAATATGGGGCATTGGATCATTATTCAGGTACGTTTTCACATATATTTTCTGGCATATATCCTCTTTCTCTATTCTTTCTCTGACTGAAGCATCGAAGGGGCGACGAGAATACACCTCGACGCCTTTGTTTCAGGTACTCGGAAGACCCGTTCGTGCTCTTTCTCAGTCGTCGAGCTCGGAATCAACATGTACGATTTTTGGTAGCATCATAAGCTATATATCATATTCTGACCTAGGTCTAGGAGGTTGAATTGGTTCTTGCACATGCTAAGATGCATTTGTGATCCAATTGCTAATTTTTCATGGGATTAATTTAGTTGTACAACTAGTTTAACAACTAATGAGTTGTCAAGATTCGTATCGTTCATTTAAAAAACAACTTTTAAATTTGATGGATGTAATATTTGCCAAGTGTGAAGTTAAAAAACTCTTTTTCATATTATCAAAGTAATTAGGATTATAATAACGATAGAGTAGGGTACAACAAATCACAAAATTTTTGGGCACATTTTAATATAATTAAACAAAACGTAACTAAAATAGTGTGAGACACTTGTAAACTATCACTGTTACACATATACTTACATGGCAGATCATGGGATTGTCAACTAAGCAAAGTACTAGCTAGCATCTTTGCTCTGTTAGTCACTGCCTCGCCATTTGAGACGAATGTGTTGAGTCGCCTCTCCCATTTACTTGCCTGAGGCGATATATATTCTATTATGAAATACAATAATTGAGTCGCCTCTCCAATTTACTTGCCTGAGGCAATATATATTCTATTATGAAATACAATAATTTGTCGTATTCTCTCCGAGACGACACATCCATCACAAGCCATGTCACATCGCTACCCCAAGACATCCAAGAAAGACTCGACCCTTAGCCACCCCATGTTGCCCTCCTTGAGTGTGAAGAGGTTGAGGTTCGACCTCTTGATGCCTCGAGTAAGTTGTAGTCTCTGATGTCTCAAGCTACGTGTTATATGATTGATGTGACATCAATGCAAAAGTGACTTGTAGTCACGTCCATACCGATTCATTTAAGAAAGGACGTGAGAGGTCACAAACCTGTGATGGAGACTATATGAACCATTGAGCTTAACGTGTGAACCATTGAGTTGACGCAATGTGTCAAGCATCAATAGGTCTCGTTACATCTCTTTAACCTATAAATACTCGTACTTTCTGCCATTTGACGGTAAACTTGAATTGAATCTTGAACTTTTTCACTTATTCAATCTAGACTTGATTCCCGTATTTTTCGTCTTTTCATACACTCAATTTTCTGTCCGTTTATTTGATTAGAGTATCGAAGTGCATACGATCGTCGTACAAATATTGGATTAATGCTTTGTGCATATTTGTCCAAGCATAGACGGATGGAGAGAGGGGTTGGGATGGGCTATAGCCCAGCCTTGTCCCAGCCCATAAACAAATTGGCTTCTATAAAAACGAAAAACTTTGCCCAAATTCGGGGTGAAAATCAAAAAGAATAAAAATTTAACATAGTCCAAAAATTAATTTTAACCCAACTAACTTCATTTTCAACTCAAACCCAATGTTCAAATTTTTAAATTTAGTTTAAGACTCTATAACAATTACATATTTATTTTATTCATATTAATGATACACAAATAACTCGTTACCAAATTATGTATTTTATTTCACACACACATATAACTAAGTTTAAAGAGTTCACTTATAATTAAATTAGTTTATTATCTAACAAATAATTTTTATTGATTAAAGTAAAGATAAATTACTTATTTGAACAGTATGAAATGCCACATGTTTGACTAAGCTTAAAAGTAATTAGATTTTTTCTAATGTATTTTTTCATATATTACTTATTTATACTTGTGAGTTAAAAATCTATTTATTTCAACCATGAAATTGATGTTATTATGAAAATAAGTAATATGCTCTATATTTAATTTTACTAATTAAAATATATNCTTAAAAGTAATTAAATTTTTTATAATATATTTTTCATATATTACTTATTTATACTTCTAAGTAAAAAAATTATTTATTTTGATCATGAAATGAATGTTATTATTAAAATAAGTAATATACTATATATATTTGATTTTATTAGTTAAAAATGTATTTGTTAGAACTTTGTTATGAGTTTCCAAAAATATATTGTGATCCACATTATTATAAGTGTCATGAATTTAACATTTTAAAATAAATCTCGTGTGGTATAGAACATCTTTTTTTGTATAAGTTCATTGGAAAAAAAAATTTCAATCCACCCTAGCTTATCTTCCTGGCTCCGCCCCTGTGTCCAAGTATACATGTAACTATACATAGATGGAAGCATAGTTGAGATATGTAGACGTGGGTACCACCAAGGAGTACATGATGTTACTTCACAGGGACCTTACAGGCCCCTCACAAAGGGTGCGTACCCCTTTGTGAGGTCGTGTGAGAGTAATGCCTTGTACTCTTCATTAAGTTTGGAGGTCAAAGTTTAACTTTTTAGCTCATTATGCATATATTACCATTTTTAATATTGTCTTTTTGTAACATTCAACAAGAAGTGAGAATGAATATAGAGATACTTACTGAATTAATGAACTTTTTATTGGATACAACATGTTGAATCTCATTAGAACTTTGAACTAAGATCTATCAATACGAAAATAGTACAAAAACAAGACGCGATACAAAAACTCTATGCATTATCCCTTTTGAACAATTAGTCCCGATGATTAAATTGTCTAAGTTTCTATTAATTCGTCACATGATCCTCTTGAAAATACGCCCACGTCATATATCCCAAATTCAAGTTTGAAACTAATATTTAGCTTCAAAAATTGAAAATGTGAAGAGTCACCCAATGATTTAAATAATTTTCATCATGAGATACGAACTGTACTATCATATGGTCCTTGTTTGATCTCCAATTTTTCCAAAATATATTTCTTTTTTATTTTTAACTACACATTATTCAATAAAACAATATTACATGTAAATTCAAAATTTTTCTTATTTTTTTAACCACACATTTTTCATCAATCTACTATTTCAAAATGTATTCTATGATCTACACCAAAAATGGGACTCAAACAGCGTTAGAGACATAGGCCACAAGAAAAACTGAAAATAACTTTATAAAATAATTGAAATTTTAACACTTGGAAGAATTATAATGACATGTCAAATTTTGTTTTACGGACAACAAAATGGGAAATGAATTTAGTCTCATTTGGCTCTTATTATTCTTCATTAAATTATAATTTATTTTTCTCTTTCTTTTTATTAATCATATTTTTAATAAAATAATATTACACTTAAATTCAAAAAAAATCTTTTTTTTCCAATCACACGTTATCGAAAAAATTATTATTTTTATGGTTACAACGTGGAATAATGAGCGAAACCTGAGCCTAATTGGTCCTTCACTCACAGCTGAGCGACACAATTCACACTTCTGTCAACCCCTTTCTAGTTTATTCTTGTGTTCTCCTCCATCGCGCGTCTACTCACCAAAAAGATTCCAGTCACTCCAGCAATAATTGTCCAAGCACCCAGCACCCACGTGAAAAATCTCCCCTAATTTCTTTCTCCCCGAGTTTTCAATCTCTCGAAATAAAGCACGTCTCAGTCTCTCGCTATCTATAGTGTGACGACTCAAGATTTGGATGGGATGCACACATCGCTCTCTCTGTGTGCGTGTGTAAGCGATTTTTCAAATGTCAGTCGAGCCTTTGCCTACCCGTTGGTCTTTTCAGGTGCTTGATTTCTTTTTGTATCTCTGATATACGTATGAATGCATTTTATATATGTATTAGAGGTTAATGGATTAATCTGAATGTACCGAGGGGGTGGCTACCGAATTGGCTACCCCCCTCACAAAAAGCCGACCCCACGTGTATTAAAAAATTCCGACCCGTGGTCCCCACTTTTCTGATGTGAGTGGGGTGTAAAAGATTAGGTAAAAAATTAGGTACACGTAGCACGACCCGAGGTTAATTGCGCTGAATCCGAGTGATGTTTGTATAGGATTTTGTATTTGTACATCACTTTTGCCACCCTTGTTGACAGAGAGTGCGTTGGCAAAACAAATAGGGATTAAAAACTACTTTTACACAGAGTGTACATTTTGATTGACTGCGATGTCAAAAATCTAATTGGAAGAGATTCCGTCAAGAACAATGTGCCAACAATGATGCTACGTAGACACAATGGTTGACATAATTGTTTGACATAATGCTATGTGATAATCTATTATTGAACTGATTAAAACACAGTCAATTTTTTCGTCCAATCACATCTTGCCAAGTAGCATTATTCATGTGCCAAAATCTGTGAACTCGTGTGGTGTAAACCATTGTGTCAATTTTTATGTACATATAGCATGGTTCAAAAAATAGATATGCTACAGGAACTTCAATGACTGGGTCTTATACAGATATACACTTGACAAAATTTCATTGACAGTTTAAAAAATAAATAAAAGAAAAAGCTGCCATTTCAGCGTCTGAAAATAGCCTTTGTCGTTGACCTTGTGCAACCACTTTAATCCGAAAACTATTAGATGAAAAAACAACTTTTTTTTTTTTGAAACTGTCGAATGACAGAATGCCATGTCAGGGAAGCTGTCAAGAAAAATGTACGCCAATCATGATTCGTTTTTATATGCGTTCGAGTATCTAGTGGCAGACCCTGGGCCAAAGCCAACCAGGCAATGGCCTAAGGCCTCAAATCTTAAGGGAGCCTCAAGTGAAAAACACTACATGAAGGTGCAATTATATTTCCACTAGTTTCTAAAAGATGGATTACTTAAAATTTTATTTAACTATAAATTTTTTGGTCGATTCTAACTTAGTTCGACTCATCCAAAATATTTTTTCTCGAGTTTAATATACATGATTAATTACGAGCTATCAAATGAGCTCAATATTGTTATGATAATATGGTTTAATTTGGAAACTAATATTACATATCATGTAGTTTATTTTGTTGAGTTATAGCCCCTGTTTGAGCCACATTAAAATTTTTATTTTCATTCTTCTACTCATTTTCAACTACATATTCTTCAATAAAATAATATTTTCCATCACATCAATAACTTTTCCTTCCTTTACAACCATACATTCTCTATCAATCTGCTGTTCCAAAATACATTCTTCCAAAATAATGTCACTCAAACACACCCATAACTTTAATTTGGTTTATCTAAATTATTTTTTTCTTGAGTCCACAATGTACCTTTTATTACGAGTTTCGAAATGAGTCCAATATTGATAGGGTAATTCTTGATCCTCCGATAAATACGCATACCAAATACATTGTTAACCTCAAAACTTAATTTTCTCTTTAGTCTCTCGAAATCTCAAATTTATTAAAAGGTTATCGAATCAAATTCATTAGAATCTAGTTATGTTTTTCATCACTAAATAATCCAAACTCGTCACGTTATCATCTATAAATATATATTTTTCACTATTTTGCAATCTATTCCCTAAATTTTGCACTTTTTATAACTGTAAATCACTTTTCTCCTTACGAGTCATCTTTACAATATTCTCAAGAATTCAAATTATGATTCTTAAAACTTTCTCATTATTTCTATGTTGGACCTTACTCAAGTTTTCCCAATTAATAATTTTCTAGATTATTATTTACACACTAATAATATTTTTTCATCGTGATAATTCTGCTAAATATTATGTTGCCTTAATCTCTCGAGTTATTGGGATATTTTTTCTGCTCTATTTTTTTGGATTGTACCAAGTCTTTATTTTAAATATAAATATATTAATTATTTAAATATTTAAGTATTTTTATGCTTGTAAACAAATTTGTAGATCAAGGTATAATTAAAGTTGCACAAGGTACCAGAGCACGTTAAATCGTTTGATAAATTGTGCTTTGAACTTCAATGATTGGGATGAAAATTGTGTTGGCATTATGATTCCATAAATTTATTGACCATTAGATTTACTTTGTGCTTTTACTTGTATCGGTGGTTAAATCGTATATATATATAAGAGCTCAATTACACGAAAAATTCTTGTGGTTTATATATGCATTCTTGTACATATGGCAATTTTGTATATCAAGGTATAATTAAAGAAGAACAAGGTACCAGGCTACCAGCGTAGGCTAAAAACTTGCATTGTGCCTTGAACTCCAATGCTTGCTCCTTGCTCTTCTGGGATGCAAATCGCCTTAGCATTTCATTCCCTCAAATGTTTCTTGGCCATTGGAGTGGCTTTCTTTTCTGTTTTCACCTGCATTGATGGTTAAAAAATGGATGAATGTTGTCTTTCTATTAATTTCAGCATAGGATACAGCTTTCATTAGTTGTACATTACACTTCTAGGAAGAAAACTGCACTTCGCCTTATAATCTGGTCTGTCGATTTGTTTTTAATAGGGATGTATAGGTAGTCAGATACTTGATGACCTTTGGAGTATTTTCATTTTTAATTCAATTTTTTTTAAAGTTATTTAATTGGTATTAGGAATATGCTTATTTATATAGAATTTCTTTTTGCTTTACATTTAGGAATTTAAGTTAATTTATGATATGAAGTTTGGGAGGAAAAGAGACTCCAAGGAGAAAGATGCAGCTATTAATGGCGAAACTGTACGTAATGGGAATTCATCCAATGTGACATCAAATGGGAGTGGGCACGTGAAGAACCCATCTGAGTTGTCCATCTACGATCAGTTTCGTAATCAGGTACTTTGTTTTCGATTCATCTAAGGGCAGTGAGTGTGACTGTAGTGTGGTGTTAGGCTATTTTTGACATTTTTTAATTGTTGTGCTCAAGGATCGAGGAATTTCAACGCACAACAATGGAGTTTCTTCTGCTGGAGTTGATGAAAAACCGTATGACTTACATGACTTATATTTCTTTTTTAGTACTTATTAATATTAATGCCATTGCTTTATGTTTTAAAAATGCTGTTTAACGTAACAATTAATACATACTTTATGTTGATTTAGTGGTCTCCTTCAAGCTATCAAAAGAGCAGCCAGCCCACATTTTGCCCTCATCAAACTGCATATTACTGTTAGTACGAACACAATCAATTAATATTACCACCATAAATTGAAATGACGCAATTTCCAGCTGCCTACACAAATGTTGTGGATGATTGAGTCCCACTCATTGGCCATTATAACTCTTTCATGCTAAGCAGGTTATCTTCCAGTTGGTAAAATTCAGTAGACTTCGCAAAATTCACCCATCAAAAGGAAAGGAAGCTCCAGACTTAAAATCCCTTGCATGCCAAGAATGATGTTCACATGGCTACGCATTTTTTAATTCGTATCTTTAGATTGCTGGATTGAATTTTCTATAGGAAATTTTGAAAGCATTTTAATCAGGAGGAGATTCCCTTGGTAGATGCATCAATTTGGTCACTTTATTTCTGCATTTCCGATAGTGATATATGTGGCTGCATATGGTTTTGAGATTGGAATTTCTGGATCTTAGTGAAGTACAACTTTATTTATTATATTAACTTAGAACATCTCCAAGAGACTCTTTGAACATGAAATTCTCTTTATTTTAAAGAATCAACATTTAAAATCATGCTCCGAGAGACTCTTTAAATTAACATTTTAATTTAGAGAGTGGGTTTGGAGAGCCAAACTTACTTTCTATAATTAAATGCATTCAAAGTGTTTCAATTTTCAATGTAGGAAAACAATAAAATAATCTAAAAGAAAGCTAGTTAAAATAAAAGATAAAGAAAAATAATAAATATTTTTTGGGAGTAGTAAAATTAAGTGTTAAATAAAAAGAGCTTGTTGGAGTACTTCAAAATTTTAACTCTCTAAATTTATAGATGCTCTCCAAATGATAGAATATGCTCTTTAAAAATAGAGAGTTTCTTGGAGATGCTCTTAGTACTCTTGATAACTATTTGATGCGATTGGGTGTGAACCAAGACTTAATCCTCTCCCAACGCCCGCTTGAAATTGATGAGCTGGAGATTATGATATAGCAAAGCATCATGCAGCAATGCATCAAACAAGAAAAGCTAAGTGCATGGGTTTATTCATGGAGGGAGAGAACAAGTGAAACAAAGTAGTATTACTATAGAGTACTTCATTGCTATATTGCACAACAAAATTTTTCACAATGTACCAGGACCTCATCACGTGACAACATCCGCACTGCATCAATATTTTATGCTTCTCATGATAGCATGACTTCTGTAGCATCTCTTTCCTATTTAGGTGTTTGCTTATATTTACTGTTCACTTTTTTCAGGCAGAAGTCTTTACTTCCTCCTTTTGAATCTGCTGAAATGCGTACTTTAGCAGAAAGTTTAAGCAGGTAATTGATGAACAATTGGCTAGAGTCTGATATAGATCTTGGGAGCCATACTTTAAAAGCTAGCTATTGAAGTTGGAAAGTCAAGTCTATATAAACCGCACATCGAAAACCCATATTTTCGATGTGGGATTCAAGTCCCATACCTTGCAATAGGAACCATAATAATCCACCACGCTCCGCAATCCCCACGCTCACATCGGACTGGCTTTCCACTGGCCCTGACTAGTACTGGACGAACACTGCTATGGCGGCGTCACCATCCGCGCCGCTCGATTGCAACCGGGAAACGTGGTACCAGCTTTGATACTATTGATGTAGATTTTGAGAGAGTCATACTTCAAAAGCTAACTGTTGAAAATGGAGAGCACGAGTCTATATAAACCACACACCGAAAGCCAATACTTTCGATATGTGATTCAAGTCCCATACGTTGTAATGGGAACCATAACAGAGTCTTACAACGATCAGTCAATTTCATTCATGTGGCTGATTTAAAAACTTTTACTGAGAACTATGAATGATGTCTTGATTTCTTCTTTGTAGGGATATCGTTCGTGGTAGTCCAGATGTTAAATGGGACAGCATTAAAGGGTTAGAGAATGCAAAACGGCTACTCAAAGAAGCAGTTGTCATGCCCATAAAATATCCAAAGTATGTCTTATCGTCGAGCACCTCATTTCATGCTAAAGTTATAGGAAAGAAGTTGAAATTGATTGATTTATTTTCAGATTGCTAGTCAAAGGTCAAAACTTTGTGTATGATATTTGAAGATAACATGTCAATCGTTTTCGGGGTGGTGGGATTTTCCACGTAGAATTTAGCACCCGAGATGCGGAAAATCTAAATTTTAGGCTCTTATTGAACTATAACCAAAATTTTATGACCACTTCTTTAGGTACTTCACTGGTCTTCTAACACCATGGAAAGGTATTCTCCTATTTGGACCCCCAGGAACTGGGAAGGTTTGAACTCTACCTCATTTCTTTTTTGTTGTTTGTATACTGCATCTGCTCCTCTTTGTTCTTCATAAAACTTTCTATCACTCAATTGGTGATGAATAACCTCCAAAATTTTGATATGAATTTTGTAATAGCTCATTCACTATTCTTAGTTTCTTTGAGCAAATTGTTCTATTGCATAATTGGATAAGATTTGAACTGTATCTCAGAAATCAAACTAAGAATCCTGCAAAAGTAAAGTAAATTCAGTATGAAGAATTTCTACAGTAGAGTTTTTTTATGCGTGTATGAATGTTTTAAAGTTGCATCAATGGTTAATTCTATATCCATATTTGTTTGGTCTTCGTATGAATGAATTAACTTTAGTTAGGATGGGGGTCCTGTAGTATATGCTTTTTGTAGGCTACGTTGATTTCAATAATGTGACTAAAAAGGCAATCAGTTTCAAGTTAGAGTTATGGAAGGAATGTTTTGAAACAGAACTATTCAAAATCAGCATGTAGGATGATGTCCTTTAGTAAATGCTTTTTGTAGGCGATACTGATTTAATAATGAGAGTAAAAAGTCAATCAATTTCAAAAATAAGAGTTATGGAAGGAATAGAACTAATCAAAAGTAGTAAAAATAAGATTCAAAAATAAGAGTTATGGAAGGAATAGAACTAATCAAAAGTAGTAAAAATAAGATCGGATGAACTACCTATATGACCTGAAGTCAATGTTGAAGCACTTGCATGGAAGTTCTGCTTTCAAACATTCTATGATGAGCTTATTAAAATTGACGCGGTGTTGATCAATAAATGGTATTTCTTATAATCGGAGCCATTTTTCCAAATTTGCAGACTATGCTAGCAAAAGCTGTTGCAACCGAGTGCAATACCACATTCTTCAACATTTCTGCATCATCAGTTGTCAGCAAATGGCGGGGTGTGATGTTCTGACTTGTCATGTCTCCTAAATACAGCCTTGCGTGACTTTTGATCGGCTAATTGAATCTTAATTGTGATATTCCTTTTCAGTTCCTTTTGGTTATGCTTTTCAGCTTTTGTGGTGGCATGAATGAGTGAGAGAATATTTTAATTACAAGTTTGCATGAAATTTACAAAGATGGTATATCCATTGTATCTAGATTTTTCTGCTAATGCGAAGTTCACTTTTTGTGGTTAATCGCCTGATTGTTTCTAACTTATGTTTGAATATGTTTTTTTGTGCCATCTTTGGATGCGGTTCTGGTTTGCTGTAAAAATAATAATAATTTGTTTTCCCTGTTTTTCCTTTAATCTTAAATTTCTTGTGATTGTGTTAGTGGAACTGTAGTTCTGAGATTCTACTACAGTTTCTTGAAACCATAGATTTGTAACCATTGCGTAACAACAGACATAATTTTAGATTTATTTATTTAGTTATTATTATTATTTTAACAGTTTTTGAGAAAACTATATTCACTGCTTGGCTTCCATCTTTCTTTTGAGATAATCTTTTGAATCGTGTTGCTCTTCAGGTGACTCGGAGAAATTGATCAAAGTATTATTTGACCTGGCTAGGCATCATGCTCCATCAACTATATTTCTCGATGAGATTGATGCAATTATCAGCCAACGAGGTGAAGGACGCAGTGAGCATGAAGCTAGCAGGCGCTTAAAAACTGAGTTGCTCATACAGGTGATACATTATACCTACCAGTGCAAGAATATATGAAGGGGAGTGCCGTTGGCCCTCCAAAATTAGCTTTTAGCATTCTGCCATTGTGAGTGACTTGTGAACCGGTCACAGGCTAATTTGAAGCTCCTGTGACATTCCTCATTTTCTGGGTAGAAGTTAAATCTTAATTTAGAAAACAATTATAAACTGTCTAGCTTATCTTTCTGCAACCATAATAATTTGTGTTGGTGTGTAAAGATAAAACTACAGTTTTAATGCACTTTCTCAAAAACTAATGATTTGGACTGGATTGCAGATGGACGGTTTAACAAGGACGGATGAACTTGTTTTTGTCTTGGCGGCAACAAACCTCCCCTGGGAACTAGATGCGGCCATGCTCAGACGTCTTGAGAAACGGGTATATATCATGTAATATATATTGAGCCTTCAATCACCAAGATTCGGGCTCAGTTTCACCAAACCAAACGACACCACAATAGAGACCAAATCGAAACTATCAAAACTCCCAAACCCGATTGCTCCTCAATGCCCACAAAGGACAAGGAGTGTGAAGGTTAATAGCCACAAATGACAACCACAAAGGCAAGAGAAGAAGAAGAAACTAAAGGCCTCGGTCAAGCACTAAGCAAAAGAGGGAACTCGGTTTTTCTCTTCAATAAACGGCTACCTCACTTCACACTCAAAGGAAACAGTAATGGGGCACCAAATATATATGTACTATAAGTGGGCTTTTAGGTTAAACAATGGTAAGGGCCCAAATGATACCAAACAAATGGGTTATCAACCAAACAAGCCGTCCAAGAGTTTGGGTTGGGCCATGAGCAGCACTAAGGCTACTTCAAATTGCCCGAGTAGGTTATAGGATTCGTCTGACTAATTGTGGTGTTGATGTACAACTTCAGTCATCGGCCGAAGCCTATAAAGTATAATCCAACAAACAAAACCGGTTTAACATCATTGCCCGGATTTATTGGGTATCAAAATCCAACATATCATATGAGCTGATGCATCATTTGGCAGGAAACACAGACATTTAAATTGGAACATTCCTCTTAAAAGAAAAATCGTCCTTAGACTAGTTTTTGGTTAAAAAATGTGTTTTAACGGTATTTAATCCAATTAAATCCTCTTTTTCTTTTATTTATTCTTCATTTTGTTGAAATAATACAGTGATTTATAGAAAAATGTGGTGCCATTTGCCACAACTCCAAATTCAAGTTATTGGTATTTTGCAATTATAGTTTGTTAACAGCTAGGTACATTATATTCAAATGGAAAAATGGCAGGGAATTGTCTGTTTCAATATTTTGTTTAGATTTTCTACCATTTTACTTAATAATATTGACCATTTTTTCCTTTCCGCATGATTTAGATCCTTGCACCACTACCGGAACCAGAAGCTAGAAGAGCCATGTTTGAGGAATTGCTACCATCAAACTTTCAGGAAGAGAAACTTCCTTATGATTTGTTGGTGGAACAGACTGAAGGTTTTTCGGGTTCTGATATTCGGCTATTGTGTAAAGAGGCTGCAATGCAGCCCCTGAGACGGCTAATTGCACTTCTTGAGGACATACAAGAAATGGTACCTGAGGATGGTATGTCTATTAATTATTACCAAGAGAAATAAATCTAAAGAAAAAAACATTAAAAAAAACTTGGCATATTTAGTAGTTAGATTGAACAGGATTACACAAGAGAGGCACGTGACAGAGATTTTCATGTTGTCTAAAGCACTGTGCCAAACATGCCACGAGTGTTACTAATGTTTTCATTGCCATGTATGCATATATAGAAGCCATTTATTTCAAACTTCGGCATAGGAGCAAGTTAAGTTTGCATAATTTTGTAACAGTTGTGCTACATATACATCACAATTTACATATTTGTTTACCAACAAATGATGTGTTAAGATTTGATTGGGTAAAAATCTCATAAACCAAATAAAGAAAAAAACCTTCATCACTTTCTTTTCGATACCTCATCAATCTGAAAAAGATTATGTAAATGGTGATGTACAACAAGTATTTTCTATTTTGCAATTATAGTATTTCTTGATTCTTTCGATTATTGAAAGTTTCCACCAGAAAGACTTGGTCTTTACATGCATCTGTTGCACAAAAGAGTTTTAAAGTTGTTCAGCATTATAAAACATAAAGTATCTGCGTATTGCATTTTAATGTTTAAAACATGCAAAAGTAACAAAGCGTCTTTTGGTTGAAGGAAGGAAAGGGGTTTAGGTTTCTATTGCTCTTTTCAGCTTCTTGACGTAGTTCGTTTTTTGCCACATTCTGACTGAAGAAGAATGGACTTATATGCACTTCATTAGTATTCTCACAAATCACAAACTTCTCTTAGACTGATGGTTATTAACTTTCAGATTGTGTATAAAATTTATATGGTTGTCATCTTAGCTTTGAAGTTTTCACATTATGCATCCTTTATGAGAGAATAAATGATTGCATTGATCTGGTCCATAGTACTTCTGTATTGTATTATTGCAGTGGTTCCAATCAAATACGATTCATTTTCTATGGGATTAAACCAAATCGGGGAATTTGCTTATTTCTCTGTTGCATATAGAGCAATACGAGAAAAACTTGTAGAGAGGGTTAAGGTGTTATTTATAATTGATGCACTAATATGCTGTGATTGGCATGCAGAGTTGCCCAAAGTTGGACCAATTACACATGGAGACATTGAGATGGCTTTGAAAAACACTAGACCATCTGCGCATCTCCTTGCTCATCGCTACGAGAAGTTTAATGCTGACTATGGCAGCCAAATACTCCAGTGAGGGCATTCAGTTCTATTATCCCATGCTGTTCTCTACTTCACGTTTTTAGGCCTGTTTCTGGTCAAGAATCTAGCGAAAGTAAACAAATTAGATGAGATTTTTTTATTTCATCAAATACTTGCTTATTCCCTGTTTGAACTGTTTGACTTTATTGCTCACTTGGAACAAAACCGATGGTCTCAGTGAACTCAAACGGCCAATTACTTCTTTACTACAGGAAAGATCAATTGTCTTTATTTCAATATTCCTACATATATTTGCTGTTGTGATATTCGCTTCTCGATTTATTTAATATTATTGCGTACACGTAGAAATAATTTTTACTTTATAAAAGATTTTAAGAAACCGACTTTGAGGGTGAATTATCTTGAGAGGTTAAATAGAAAAAAGAAGGAAAATACGTGGGCACAAGCAACATTCCAATAAATTGAGCAACAATTAAAGGTAAAGTGGAAACCACGAATTTTGGGTTGAAGTTTGGCTTGCTATGGGCGGCATTAAAACTCACAAGGAGGAGCTATATCAACTCGCATTCAATGAATTCTGAGTTCTGTGTTTTTGGACAAAAGATTCAGATTCCCACTGTGATCGGCTGTGATGATTTTCTAGGTTGTCATAAGCGTATTCTTGTTAGGGTTTTATTTCGAAATGGGAATTTCAGAAATAGGAGACGCTGTGATTGAGTTGATTTGAAACAATCGGATAAAAATAGATTATCATAAGCAAGACCTACCAGGATCAAAGGTTTGATTACAATAGATGCTTCAATGCAGTGCCTACGGTAAGAGAATAAAATATGAGAGAAAATTGGAAATATTAACTGATATGCGTGAATCAGTAGAAGTGGTGTGGATATTTTTCAAAGCTGGTCGTACTTTTATTGTTAGTTATATTCATTTTTTTGTTGAGGCATTTTAGTTTAGGGTTTGAACCAATGTTCTAAAAGGCGTAATGCGTTGCGAGACGTCGAGGTCGAGAATCAAGAATCACAAGTTTAGGCGTGTCAATGCGAAGAATAAGCGTCATAATACGTTTCGTATTTTTAATATTATTTTAATTATTTTTAAGGTATTAAATATATTTTTATATAAAAAAATAGATNTTATTTTTAAGACATTAATATATATTTTTATATAAAAAAAATAGATTTTTTACCTTAAAAAAAGATAATTAAAAAATGATAATTTTTTACATTTAATATAATACTATAATATTGCTAATTAATGTTAGAAGAATTTTAAATTTTTTATTAATTAAGGAAATATAGAAAAATGATTAATTAACTCAATGGAATAATTTTTTTATTTAATATAATACTATAATATTGTTAATTAATGTTAGAAGCAAGTTCTGATTTATGTAATCTACTCCTAATTATTTTTCGAATAAGAGTACATATTGCAAATCAAAATTCAAGAAACTGAAAATAAAATATTAATCTCTTGCCTTCTGCACAATTTTGAGTGCCATTGTTGATTCAACCTTACCAGAAGAATAAATATTCATCAAAACAATGGCAATCCCTCTGCAAATCTTCCCATAAACATCAAAAATCTCGATTATAATCCTATCCATTGCCTCGAATACAAGAAGAACCATAGCTGCTTTCGAAAGTGGCTTAATATGCATCAACAAATCAAGCAAACTCTGCAATTTCTGCAACAAAACCAACTCACGCATTATCACAAACACATTGTGTGCATCTATCCCCCTCATTCCTCTTCCTTCCCCATTGCACGTCTGGAAAACAAAAATCGATTTCTGATCAAAAAACCTATAATACGCCCTCACAAATGGACCAAAATTTTCCTCGCTTGTCATGCCCATCTTTAAAATTCGACAAATCAAAGGGCAATCTTCCAATCTTGGGAACAGAAGAGGCCTTACAATTAATCACACCATGCATTAACATCAATCCCTTTAATGCCACCACCCAGGATTTCTACCCAACGCAACAACAACGGCCGTCGTAGAAAATCCTGCACTAATCAGGGGAGAAAACTCTACCAAGACTCAAGAGCTCTTAGAGAGGAGAGAGAGAGAGAGGCGAGAAGGTTCTCCATTCTTCTTCTGGCAATGGAAAACCTCAGACTACCACTATCAAGTACCAAGAGCCTGTAGTGTAATGCTTGCTGATCCCACATCGAAGTCTTACGGATGAAGCACAAGAAATTATGGCTATAAATAAATGGGCCAACATAAACTTTGTATGTTTCCTGGGCCAATTGGGTTGGAAATTATGAAGTTAATAATTTATTAATTTATATTATATATTTATTATAGTAAATTAAAAACTAAAATTTAAAAAAAATTAAAAAAAACTAAAAGAATGCGCGCATTATAGCGTCTTTGAGGGCGTTTTAGTGGTCAACGCAGCGTTAACCGCATTTTTACACGCATTGTGGGTATGCGAGGCGTTTAACCCACGCGTCGCGCCAATGCGCGCATAAGAGGCGCATTTTAACACCTTTTAGAACACATGAAGTTTAGTTTAGATTGGCGCGCATAAGCGGCGCATTTTAACACCTTTTAGAACACACTTTGAAGTTTAGTTTAGGTTTGGTTGAGAGGACTACCAAAATCTAGGTTTGGCGGTATGATTTTGGACTTTAGCAATTGATTTAATGGAGCAAGAATTGAAGTCATGGCCACGCCCACCCTATCAATTAGTGGGGTTGAAAGTGTTGGCAAATAATGATATTATCATGCAATAATTTGGTCGTAATAACGACTTGCAAAAATGAACGAAATAAAATGATAATGGTCGAGGCAAAAGTTCGACTCTTTTTCATTAAGACAATAATGCCCGCACTGGTGCTGATTGTATTCTGGCACTCATCTCACAAGATACAACGACCTCGACTTGTAATAGTAGCACTCCAAATTACAAGATCCGGCGAACCTACTAACGTTTTTTATCTCACTAAAATTGGAGGACTAAAATGCATGAAAATAACTTTCGAGACCGAAATACAAAATATGGAATAATGTAGGGATGAATGAATATAATTTGCAAGAGAGAAAAATCAGAATTGATTTTGGAATGAATAAAATCCGGGGTATAGGGGCCTTTATATAAAATTTAAAAAGTTGTGTTCAAAATACACAACAGTCGAAAAATTGTGTCTTTAACAGATACACCCGTTTGGACATGTAATTTAACTGTCAACCACCATATTCTAGAAAAAGCCACGTGTCGCACATAGAAATTAAGAGAAAAATAAATATATTATCATTTTAAATAATAATAAAATAAAATAATTCAAATATTAATTTACCGAAAAATAAAGTGGAAATTACAGCATACCAAAATTTTCAGATTCACAAGTTTTTATTTCAAAAATCATATGATAATTAAAATTTTAATAATTTAATTTTTAAAAATATAAAATTAAAATAGATAAAACATCAATTCCAACTCCCAACAAACCCTAAATCTATCTCCCTTCTACCTTTCTCTCTCTATCTCACACACACTCTCTCTCTCTCACATACAACCACCGAAGGAGGAGCTCCACTGTGACAATGATGCTGATGCAGTGGATTGAGCAACGCTGTTACAACGGTGCTCACGCTACTGTACGTAGCAGTCATTGCACATTACTACCACGCATTGGCGATTGTCGAACAGGCTATTCGCCATGCAGCGGCGCTTGCCAAGCAAGCTACTTGTTGCGCACGGCAAGGAGGACCTTTAAGATGTGGAAGATTAGATCGATGGAGTCGGCTGCTGGGGCGAACTTGGTGGCACCGCCGGTGTTGGCGGGGTAGTATGGATCTTCGATTTGGGTAGCATTTTGGGAGGTTCAAGGGTGGACCTTTAGTGATGGATTTGGTGTGGGAAGAAGGTTCTAGGAGGTTTTTAGTAGTTAGGTAAAACGCTCAATTAGTTGATCTGCGGGAATTTGGGTTTATTTCTAATCTACCTCTGTTTTCTTTTCATCTTGTTTGATGTGGTGTTGAATGTAATTGGTGCGATGTGGTAGTGGTGCGGCTGCGATTGCAATGGTGGCAATGGCAGTGAGTTGTTAGTGTAGGTGGTGGGCGATTCGTACTGAGCGATGATTAGATGATCTATGGTGTATGTGTGTTGTTCTGTGTGTATGGAAATGATTGTGGTGGTACGGTTAAAGTGGTAGCGACATCGATGGAGAAGTAGTGGTGGTATTTGGTGGTGATGTTTTGAGATGGTGGCGGTGCTGGTGGTTGTCGTGAGGTGGTGGTGGCTGTTCTGGCAACAGCTAGACGGTGTTGGTGCTGCTAGTAGATGTTGGTGGCGATGGGTCTGTCGAGGTGGCAGTGGATCTGGTGCGACGATGTGGTGGTGTTTTTCTGTGATGTGTTGATTTGTTTGAGACGGTGTTGCTGTCGAGAGGTGGTAGTGGTGGTTCTGGCGACGACGATGGAGATGGTGCTGCTGGAGGGAGTGGTGGTCACAAATGTTGGTTGTGGTCACAAATTATTTGGTTGATTATAATCATTAAATTGGTTAATCTGTGATCAATAAACTATATGTGAGCAATGAAAAAGATAAATTGTGACAAAAAAGTAATGTGTGATCTAAAAAATTGTTA
>CAIGRT010233824.1:0-13558 GCA_903798405.1 Fraxinus platypoda
TCAATTTAATTCAATTGTAATCCTGTAATCTAAACTTCCCATAACACATTCGCACTCTTTTTATTGGAATAAGATAAAAAATCGACCATATACATTAAGCATAAGACACTAATCTATCCACCAATAAAGTAAAAGTAAAATTGAAATTGAAACTCTGCAAATAGTTTAATTCTTCGATGGAAAAAATATGACTGAATCCATGAAAAATCTAGTAAAGATTAAGCCAATTCCAAAACATTCATGAAAAGAAAATCTAAATCCTAGAATTCTTTGACAATGAAAAATCAAATTACATGGATAAAATATGACAAATCACCAATTTCGATTGAGTTCCTTCCTAACTTCACCAAGAGTTTTAGTTCTTCATAGAGATTCTTGAGCCAAAGATGAGAAAAAGTAGTATGGAGGAGTTCACTATGTTTTTTTCTCGTGGTTAGGGTTTCAAAACACGTATTTATAGTTATTTCTATAAGTGGTTGACTTAAATTCGGAAACCAGAATTTTCATCTCGAAAATACTCTATGCGACCGCATAGAACATTTTAACTTGGCCTTGGAATTCGCTGAAGTAGAGTATGTGACCGCATTGAATTTAAGCTATGCGACCACATAGCTTTAAATAACTTCCANCTTCACCGAAGTTTTTAGTTCTTCAAGGAGATTCTTGAGCAAAAACCAAAGAAAAATATGTATGGAGGCGTTTACCCCTATTCTGGTACGTTCTAGGGTTGAAATATTGTGAAAGAAATTGGTTTCCATAAGAGTTTGACATAAATTAGAAAATTGGGATTCGCGTCAAAATTTACTACTATGCGACCGCATAGTAGTAGAAGCTGCAGTCCCATAGAAGTACACAATTGGGTGCTGGATTTCTCTAAAGCGCCACATGCGATTGCATAGGAAATAGGCTATGCGACCGCATAGTTTATTCCAATTGTCGCTTTTGGGTCCCCGAACTCCGTTTCTCGTTTTGTAACTTCTTTCTCCATTTCGTCTTCTTCCCATGCTTAATTCCTTAGCCCAATTTGACCTCGTCATCTTCATATCTTCATTTTTCCTTTCAAGTCATCTTTTGGATATTTACAATTTGGTCCCTGAACTTTCATTTCCTTCAATTTGGTCATTTTTCCACTTGTTTCTCCTTATTTCCGCTACATTTATCATGTTGTCCTACAAAACGTAAATTACATAGAATTAAGCTACATTCCAACATATTAATCAACAATTTTCCTTATTTTGATAGTAAAATAAGTGTGTAAAAATGCACTTATCAATTGTGGGCTAGTTCAGAAATATGGCGGTCCCTTCGAAGTAATCAAATGTGTTGTACAGGTAGCATATCGCTTGAAGCTACCTGATCGTTTAAAGGTTCATCCTACTTTTCATGTGAGTTATTTGAAATCCTTAATAAAGGTTTGGTGGGAGAAGATCGATTGAAGGCCAAGAAAGCTCCTCCTATGATTAGAAAACAGTATGATAAAGAGGTGACAAAGATTATGGGTCATCGAACAATGGGGCGAGTAAGAAAAATAGAAGAGCAGACTATCTTGTTTTGTGGAAAGGTAGTAGCGGGATTGATGCAATCTATGAAATGGATGTCGATCTGTGGTAGTTTGAAGATAAAGTGAAGGAGTATCTTGATTCTCTTCCGACGAGGATGTCTGACTTTTCCGGTGGAGAAGGTTTGTCAGCTCCTTAAAGGTTGACATGCGCAATGGCATGGGCACACCTTGTACTCATGCCAGGATTCTGCGAACATGTGTATTGATGGTGCACACTTCGGATTTCGGAGCAAGAAAAATGTGGGTTTCAGTTTGTGGTGTGATGCTTCAATTTGGTTGGTGTCAAAGTTTTGCGGATTGGCAAGACATAGATGGATCCAGCTTGCTATTAGTGTACTTTAGTCCACAAATTCGGGTGTTCAAATCAAGCACGTGTTTGACACATGTGTTGGGCAGTTTTTGAGGTCCATATAGGTGGAAAGTATGGACAGTTGCCGGGAAAGGTTGTGGGAAGCAGTTTCTGGCAGTTCTAATTCTACTGGATTGGTTTATCCCTTTGGTAGGGTGTTAATTGCATACGAATTTTGATCTATATATTTTGAAGGACTGATGAGATACAGAGTGTGTTGTGTTCCTTCAGTATTCCTTTATGTTCTTGTATTATTGTGGAGTAATAAACAATTTGGGCTTACCATTAAATTTTGTGTTCCTTTACATTGCTGTCTTCATGTTTCCTTGTGTGCATTGTGCAAATTCGTGGGTTGACTGAGTGGAACCTTAGTGCTGTCATTGGCGAAAATTTGGCTAAATATTTTACCAAGAATTCGTCCTTGTGATAACAACTAAACAATAAAACCCTCACTTAATCGTTCGAACAGCTAACAGCACACACCAATTTGACGACAACTTTAAAAGGAAGTTGCTAATTTATGAAAAGTTGGAGACACGGATGCCAAAAAAATAAAAAAATTAAGGGTAGAAATCCAAGGGTTAGAGTTGAGGATGACACTCGCAATTTTGCCTATACTTTTGCAATATTGTTTAATTCTATGCGATCTCCACCAAATATACCGAATATATGTTCGCCCATTGCCCAACGTTACAGCTCTATCCCACTGCTGAAAATAAATAGGTTTATTTCTTGTTTCTACATTTTCATGTTTTATAGCTCTCTTTCTTTGTTTGGTTTAAAGATTAATTATAGGTTTAGCCATTTTTTATCAAGTGGTCGGCTGATGTAAGTGGCCTAAACCCATACTATAAGTTTTGGTCCATGGAATTGCCATATTAGTTATAGTGGAAATTACTGCCTACCAAAATTTTTAAACTTCACATTTCAAAATTAAGATTTACAAATTTTTGTTTCAAAAATTAGATAATAACTAAAATTTTAAATATTAATATTTATATTACAAAATTAAATATACATATTCATCCAATCTAACTCATACCCAACCACCCACACCAAAACCCTAATAATTTTCATTCTCTCCATTTTCTCTCTTCTGTCTCTCCATCACACATTCTCTCATCTCTCTAGCCGTCGTTGGAAATCATCACCACCACCACAACCACCATACAATCGGTACCAACACCATCGGTACCACCTTACCATTGGCTATGACATTTGTTTCCATTGTCCAAAAAAGAAAAAAAAAAAAAAAAAANAAAAGGCGGGAAAAAATTTTCATCAAAAAGCCGGAAAATGCACACGTGTGGGCTAAACCCAGAAAATATTTTCCGTGAAAAATTTCGCCTATCAAAGAGTAAAAAAAGTGGAAAGTGGAAAATATTTTTCCAGTTCCCTGGAAAATAATGCCTATCAAACAGGGTCTAAGCAAAACCCACAAACCCAATGAATTGAAAACGATAAAATTTTCAAAAAACAACACATTACATAATCAACAACTCTTTGTTTGATTGCGTAACTTTTAATCAGTGTATATATGAAGGAAAATGGTAATTAGCCTAAAGAAAATGATAGCATGAATCAAAATGAAAAGTCTACTTGTATTCTTATTTCCAAATTCAACCACTCTGTTCCTCACTGAAATTTGAAACAGCTGGAGTCCGCACCACCACTGTTACCATTGGCCCCCAATCTGCTATATTACTCTCTCTCTCTCTCTCTCCAGATTTCTAAATGAGCAGCTGGAATGGATATACATGTGTTTATATTTGAGTAGATATCTATGTGGTAAAATTTCACCCGGGGTCTTCAACCTTCAAAAAGTATGACAGTTGTGTCCCAAATTTTTAATAGTGTGCGTGTATTCTCGCATGACGGAAAACATCTATTTAGTTGTTGAATGACGAAGCAACACATTATGTCTGACTACATACATAAAATTGTCTAAAAAGAAAGAAGAATGATTTTTGGGGCCAACGATACTTTTAAAACACCGCAAATGTCAATAAAGGTAGCAAAAATGGGTGTACAAATGGTATAATCCCTTTAAGATAGAGATGCATATGATTCAATCCATGTTTTTTGTCCTTCATTTTATGGTTTTCGTGTGGGAGTAATAAAATAAAAATATAATCCATCATGGTTTCACTTAAAGCAAGTTAGTTATTAATTAAGATCATATTGGGATTATAATTTAGATTTTAGTTTAAGTTAAAATCAATAATTAATTTTAACTATATATTAATGAGACTCACAACTTTTTAATATTGATGACAATATTGAAAATGATATAATTATGAAACGTTACCAAAATATGAGAAAGCGTAGAAACAATTGTAATAAGATATCAAATACTTAAATTTTTTCACAACTTTTTTACAAGTTTGATTGTGCTTCCTAACTCAAAATGTTGGCGTCCGTCACCTGATCCCACACCACAATCCACCAACCTAACCCTAATTCATTTTCCTAAACCTAAAGCTTCAACCTTCTCCAGCTGCTGCTTCATTCTACTTTTTTGGTTGCTTAATTCCACGGTTGGCAGTGGTAGCGCGATTTCCGCGAGCACACATAATGACGATGTGTGCCACTGCATTATAAGCAATGACGCCACGCTATTGTTCATTGTTGTTACATGTGCGTTATTGTTGCATGTGTGTTGTTGTGTGTGGGCTGGTGTATACGGTGGACAGACAGAGAAAGGGTGAGAATTTGTGGTGATTTGTGGTGGTGCGGTGGTGCGTGATCAGTGGTGGTGCGAATCCATGCATTGGTGTGTTTAGTGCGCATCTGTACGATGGTATAAATTTGTGGTTGTAGTGGTGTGATGATGCTAGTTATACTGGTGCGGTGGATGTGGGGTGGGATGTAGGCGATGGTGGTTGTAGTTTGTTGAAGGTGTTGGTGGTGGTTGTGGTAGTGGTGCGTTGGTGGTGGTGGGTTGTGGATCTGAGTCGACACTGCGTTTTGGGTGGTGTCGACGATGGTGGAGGGGTGGAGTGAGGTAGGGGAGGTAAATGATAATTTGTGACTATTTAATTGGGTAATTGTGATCGGTAAATTTGATAATTTGTGAGTGAAAAATAAGTTGTGACCAATTAATTTAATAATATGTGATCGAAAAATATGTTATGATCAATTAGTTTGATAATTTGTAATCGATAAATGATTTGTGATCGATAAATAAGTCGTGACCTATAAAACTTGTAATTTGTAATCGAAAAATAAGTGGTGATCAATTAATTTGATAATTTATGATCGATAAATAAATTGTGACCTATAAAATTTATGATTTGTGATTGCGACGTTCTGTAGTTATAACTAGTACATAAATGTGATCATAAATTGTATGTTATTATGATATTAACCTATTTAATTAATAAAACATATTCCATTACTATTTAATCAATATCATCTGATTTTTGAAAGAATTTCACAAGTCTGTCAATTTTTTTTTTTTAAAAATCTATACATCTATACTTTTCATTCGAACAACTTTAAATCCTATTTCAAAGGATATGGTATTTGGCAATTAAGTGACTGCACATTAGGTAAGGAACGAAGTTGGAGTTTACACTGCTTCCTAGTTAGAAATTAGGGTTTGACCTTAGTTGAGAGTTTTAGTCAAAACATAGGTTTGACATTAATTTTCAATTTCTTGATTGGGAATTTCAGTCAAAATTAGTTTTTATTTATTGCGAATTTGAGTCACAACCAGGGCTTCACATTGACACTAGTTCGTGATTTCATTCAAAACTAGGTCGGGGCATTTTAATTGAAACCGAATCTTCCAATCCGAAATCGAACCGATGTTCCAATTTTATTCCAAAATAAAATAAAATTACGAACCGGAATTGAGAACCGAGAACCAATTGGGTTCGGTCAGTTCTTGGTTCCTGAACCGAACTATGAGTATTCGAATGGAATCAATTTTTTTATTTTTTACAATTTATAAGATGGTTAAAAAATTTAAAAAAAAAAACCAAAAAACTCTAATTTGGGTAGTATTTTTTTCTATAGCACTCTAGACTAACCCTAAAAATTATGACTGACTCATACTTTTTTTTCCCTCTTGTCTCACAGCATATTGTTGTATTTCAGAGGTTAGTACATGTTAATCTTTACAATCTGGGCTTTCTATGAATAAAAAAGTTCAAGATTGAGTTGTGATATAAGTTCATGAATCAAGGCGTTCATTCTTTACAATTCGGGTTTTTTATTTTCTTACATTATTTACAAACTTAAGTGATTTTTTAATTTTTTTTATAGTACATGTCAATTGAACTTAATATATTCATAGCTTGGGCGGTAGTGTACTTTTTTTGTTATCTCGAGTTCGTGGTTCCATTTTAAAATATAATTGTTTTTACTCAAATAGAATGAGTTAAATAAGCGGACTATAATTTCTTGATACTATATAATAATGTATCTAGTTATTAGTTTTTATGTCAGTTCGTTTTGAAAGTAGAAGAATTTAAGCATTGTCTATAATTAAATTATAAGTTCTAGCATGCTTCATTTATGAATCAAATAAAATTTAATAAGGAAAAATCATTTATTTTCAAACTATAATTTAATTTTTTTTTCCTTTTTTCGTGGTTTTTAGTCTCTACTCTTTTGAGTCATGTAACTGGATTTATTTAGCTTTTGAAGATTTCTTAGCTAGTTTTTTTCCCTTTACACAAATATTGTCAAGTAGTAGAGTGTTGGTATACGTATCGAAATGGCCTATATAAAAATGCTTATTAAATATATATATAATGTAATGGGTAGAATCGAAGCAAAATCGGAACCGATGATTCGAGTTTAGGTTTTGTTCCATTAATTACAATAATAGGTGGTTACGGTATTGAAATACCTAGACCGACCCACCCGACGTCCAAGCATATTAAAACTAGGTTTTGGCCTTGTGAATTGCAGGTTACGAAGATGTTCATGGATTCCATTTATGCAACGAAAATATAAAAAAAATAAAAAAATGACGAATGAATTATTCAGCTGAAAAAAAGATTAATGTGTCTTGTTCAAAATAGATTGATTCACATTATAATCCATAACAATAGTATATATGATGTACTTTTCAATATATGAAGAGGGATGACGAACAATTACATATAAAACTCTTAATTGAGAACTCCGATTCACAAATCAAGACCCAATTTGATGAATATAATGATGTAGATCTGAATATTACAAAGACTGGAAAGCTACCTGAATCGAAATTTTTATCAGAGACGGAGAATGATTCAACAATGCACCATTGTTGATGTTATCATATCACACAAGCTAGATTTGAATTTGAATTCCCATAAATTCTGCATCTTCAATTTGATGATAGCTGTTATGATTGTGGTAAACGTTTTTCAGTTACATGTGAAAACATGAAAAGTTTCTGATAAGAGTAAATCTGGCGTTTCAATTGGGGTATGTAGTAATTTGTGTTTTTAAATTAGTATAAAATGAAATATTTTGTATTTGTAAGGTATTTATAATTATATGTTCATCAAAGGCCCCAAAGTTACTAATTAAGCCCATTTTTAAAGATAAACCCAAGCCAATTCTTCTAAACTTCACCGAACCAAACCAAATACTTTTTGGGAAAAATATGTAACTACTATACTTGGAGAATACCTTTTCACAACTAACAAATTTGAACAAAAGTTTCAAAAATCATATGTTTTATAATATATAGATAAAATATAATATTAATATGTATAAGAATGATATATAATCTTTTAACATATCTTTAACAATAACAATTATTCCATATACTACCTCTCTTCACTCATAATCTCCTACTCCTTTCATTCTCTTTCTAAATACGATTCTCAAATTCTCTCTGAAATCACCACAATCATTCCTAAATCATCGATTGTGCACAAAATTGGTGAATCTATTCTTCAAACACCACCATTCAACTTGTGAAGTTATAATAGAGTAGATAATTTCTGATTTTTAGCCATTTAGAGTTGTCAAAATGCGGATGTCAAAGAATCCGATTGTTGGAGATCTCAATATTTCATTGTGAAGCGATATACATTAGGAAATTATTTTATAGTTATAAGTTCTTTCATTTTATTCAAAAACTGTGTATTATTGGATATGTTGAATCGAAAAATTAATCAAATGAGATTTATTCTTGATCTGAAATTTTGAATTCATCTTGTGACATAAAAATTCTTAATTTTCTGAACAGGTTTCTATATTTCCTAAATTCTTAGCACGACTTTAACCTATTGTCTATGTGTTTTTTGTTGTGTGTCGCCAGGTTCTGTAACAATTATTATTTATGATCAGATCTGTGTAATGGTTATTGTTCGTAACCAATCTTATATTATCTATGACTGTTTGTGACCAAGTTTGTCTACATTGTGATTATTCTATGATCAAGTCGGTCTCCATTGTGACTGGTCTGTTTTAACCTTAATTGTATGACACCAAGTATGTGTTGACAGTGACATGTAACCATACATGTGTTAATAGTAAACGTTTGTGACAGAACATGTTTACAATTTGTGACCATTTATATGCTAACTATGACCCTTTGTGATTTGTTATCATAAATATATTATCATGAAAAACAAATTTTCATCCACACTAACGTAACAAAATCATCCATAGTACTAAAAAGGTAAAAATATTCATCTATATGCACATAACAACCAATATTTGTCTACACAAATATCTACCAACTAAATCTAAAATGAAAATTCAATTTCAAATATTCAATTCTCAATAAATCAATCATCTGTCTTTATTTTTCTTCTCCGTCCAGTCTACCTGATTTGGTTGTATTTGAACAATAACGACGCAATTTCAAGCCTAGCTTTGGTAGCATAGATCAAATGACATGGAGTGTTAGACGTGTGACTATGATATGTAGCTTGTTGTAATATTTTCAGGGAACTATTTGCTTTCTTTGATCAAATATTTTCAATCCTACACAAATTAGAGTGTGACCTTTGTTGTAATATGTGACTGTGACCTTGATCACAAACATAAACATGTGGCTATAACCTAAAAATTGCCTAATTGTGACCCGTTCTTTTGTTACCATGACCTTTTGTACAAAATAACTAATAGAGTGTGACCTATCCAATGTAAGTGTTGAAATGTAATCCCATTTCAATTTTAAGAAAACAAATTTAAAATTTCAAAACTCAAGTGAAATATTTAGTATATATATAAAGTATATTATATTAAATTAGATTATTAAAATCAAGCATTTCGTTACACCTCAAATTGGACTTTCCAAAATACAAATTCACTGTCGAATAGAAGAGAAAAGCCACAAATACCCATAGTTATCATTGTCGGAATCTGGTTAATTAAAAATTATCATACAATTGAGTTCATGAATTGGAAGTTATCAGAAGATCGAACAAATACATAATTTATAGGGAACTCAATTAAGCAAATAACTTCGGTTTTCACTATCGAAAATTTAGTTAATTGAAACTCGTCAAACGATTGAGGTCACAAATTGTAAGTTGTTGGCATTAAGTATCAGAAGATCGAACAAGTAGATAATCTACAGAGTACTCATCGGAGCAAATAACTTCAATTCTTACAGCCAAAATCTTGTTAATTGAATTTGTGACCAGTTCAAAGAACTAAGGTTGAAGAAATTAATGGCATGTGACCTATTTCTTGAATTTGTAACGTGTAACCTCTGCACTTTAACATGTGACTTGTTACATGTGACCTGTAAATTGTTACATGTAATATTGATGCAATAGCCTGTGACCAGTTTTTCTTAGATCTATAACCCGTGGACATTGATATGTTACCTATCCAATATAACTTGTGACCTGTAATATATGAATTGTGACATGTAAACCTGAGTTTGTGACCTATTATTAGTGTACAAAGATATGTGACTTGTTGATTGTAACCTATGACCTGCAAACATGATCTGTGGGCAGTTCTGCTTGATCTGTGATCTATGGACATTTATGTGTGACATGTACACAATGACATGTGACCTATCACTACTACTTGTGGATTGTGACCCGTGACCTGCAAACATGATCTATGACCTATGGACATTTATATGTGACTTATGCACAATGACATGTGACCTGGTACATGTAACCTATCACTACCACTGGCACCATCACCAGACATCAACATATCATTTGATATGTACTCTATGAACATGTGACCACAGTCACCACTACCACCACAAATTTCCATAAAACCACCACAAAATTGTCGCAAAACACCACAAACCGCTTACCACCACCACCACCACAACCACCACCTCCGATATGTAGCATTTAGTAATACAATCTAATCCCCATTTTTTACAGCGCCGCTCTGCTCACAGATGATGTGTCTCCATCGGGCGACTCTGTAGAGCCGATCAACACGGTCGCCATGACCACTCAATCATCAATGCCGTCCTAATTAGCACTGCCATGACCATATGTTCTCTACCAAAGTCACTGCCACCACCTAAAATCTACAATTACCACCACCACCACCTTTACCTCAAATTAACAGCCACCATCACCACCACCAAATTGAGACCCACCATATCCAGCCGTAATAGTAGACGCAAAGATTAAATTCAAAATAGATATTTGAATAGGCGACGCCACCCAATAGCGACCAGATCGACAGCCACCGTCGGGCCACGAATCTATTTATGAGAAGGATATTTTGGAAAAAAAATATGGCCATGAGCTTTGGGATTGGCAGTTGAGGCTGAATTAGATGGTGGTTGATAGTTGTGGAGGGAGAAGACGGTGGTTTTCGTGAGAGAAAAAAAAGTGGTGGCCATAATTTATTCGTTTTTTTCTTTCCTTTCATAATGGGCTTTGAAACTGTTGGTGTGATTTTGGAAAATTGGAATGATTGAATACCGTGAGTTATAACCTGATTATTGAAAAAAAAAATTGTTATAACATGATTTTTGAAGTTGAAAATTGAAATATAAGGTATGGTGTAATTTCCTCTTGGGAACAATACATAACTACTACACTATAAAATCACATTTCAAAACTAACAAACTCCCTAAAAACTTTCATAAATCAGGTAAATCAAAATATAATATAATATACATTAAATTTGAAGTAACTATGCCATGCTAAATTATCTCCTACAAATAAGTTGCTATACCATATTTAAAAGATATTTCACCCACTTCTCTCACAATCAAACGCGATTTTCTCTCTCTACACATCAGGCTCTAGAAAAACTCTCCACAATCCCTAAAATTTCACTATTAATTCTCTATTTCAAGCCACAATCAATGAATAAAGTCACAATCCTGTCGACATACTTTTGCTATTCATTGTTCTGGATAAGTTGAAGCTCGTCTGTAGAGGAATTGGATTTTTCCAAAGCCAAAATCGAACTTTCGAGATCTGATTTTGAAGGTAAGAGTATAATAATGTTCTCATAAGTTTATGATTTTGAAGATACTGATGCTTTCGAACCAAATAAAACATTTTTCTAATAGTGATTAGAGATTTCTCGTTGTGAACAGTATGTTGCGATTTACCCAATGTGTGACGTGTACTTTCTCATTAACCATTGATAATATGCATTTTTTTGTTTTCAATTTACTGTTCTGAACATACTGATCTGTGACCATTGTGTACTGTGAATGTGACTATCTATGATCGTTTATGTGCTTTATTCACATTGATACATGTTTCTGTTAGCTGTGACTAGTTGTGACTAGTGAATTGAATAGTTTGTGACCTATCTGTTAAATATCTTGATGGTCCATAAGTGGAATTAATTTAATCTGTGATCAATGTTATTGCATTGAAATTGACTCTCTGTGACCATACATTTGTTAACAGCATGTGAATATATTTACATTAAATATGAATATCTGTGGCCTGTATTGATTTATTTGTGATTTCTTTATCCTAATCTGTACCAATGACATTGCATTGAAATCTACTCTCTGTGACCCCCACGTGTTGACTGTATGTCAATATGCCTACATTAAATGTGAACGTGTCTTGAATTGATCTATGTGTGACTTATTTTTTCAGTATGTTATCCTATTGTATTTAAATACAAAATTATGCATCTTTTTTAGTTATTTGTGACTAACTCCTGATATCTTCCCATTGTCTGTCTCCATTACATCTAAATGTTTCCGATTTTTAATGAATTAAATGTGACATGTTTTCTGTGTGTGATCAAGGATTACAGCTTTGCACGTTTGCCTATTGTTCGGAGGTCACACGTCAGTTATCCTAGTGAATGATACGTGCAAGTATGATGAAGTGGTTGAATTTGTTATTTCAGAATTTTGGCTTAATCATGCAGAATTAGTTATGATAATGACATATTCTTTGCATTCTACTTTACCTCCAGTCCGGATTTTGAGCAATTATAATGTCTTAACGTAATTAAGGCTAAAATCTATAGATGAGATTGTATCGAGTTATCCTATTAAGGTTGATGTTGTCGCTCTAGATTAATGGAAGTTAAGATGTGCATTGCAATGTCCAGAGTCGTTTACTACTTTCGTTGAGTCATAAACTAATGTATTTTCTTTACAACAAATAGTTCAGGATATTTGTGACTCAATTGTGACTGTTGAGAAAGAAAACATTGAAGAAGATGTGACATTGGTATCCCATGCAGATGTTAAAAAAGTAGTGGATAGAAATATTTTTCACAATAGGAGTTACTGAAAATGAGTTTGACATTCTATACCATACAAAACAAGTTTGAATATAAGGTCTTGTGATCAAACAAGAAGAAGTACTTATTAAAGTGTTCACATAGTTATTGCAATTGAATATTTAGATCTTCACGTTTGGGAGAAACATAAATATTTAAAAACAGGGAAATGTGTAATGGTTACACATGCTCGATAAACATTGTTTTAGGATCTCATCGACAAGCGTCCAGCTCAATTGTGTCAAGCTGCATCAGGTACAAATACACTTTTTCACGTACAGTGTACAATCCTAATGATATCTCGAATAACATGTTACATAAATATGGTGCATTGGTGAATTACGTGAAGGCATGGAGGTCACATGAACAGGCATTGAAGTTGATTAAAAGTGATCCAACGACATCATTTGAGTTGTTGTCTTCTTATTTTTATATGCTACAATAGACGAACATGGAGACATTTACAATAATAGAATCAGATCATTTAGACAGGTTTAAATACTGTTTTATGGCTTTGGGTGTATCGACCGTTGGTTGAAAATATTGTAGGTCAGTCGTTGTTGTTGACGCCACATCTTTAAATGGTCACTAAGGCGGTGATGTACACAAGATATAAACAACAATATCTTCGTGCTAGCATTTGGGATTGGAGACAATGAAAATGATAGGTCATGGACATGGACATGGTTTCTTGACATGTTGAAGAGGGTATACGGATCAAGAGACGAATTGTATTTAGTATCGGACATACATAATAGTATAAGGAATGTAGTTGAAGATTTTTTTAAGGTAATGCACGGGATATGTTCGTTCCATTTGCTTAAAAACTTGAAGACCCATTATGTGAAATCAGTTCCCAACATAGCACATGCATTCATCTCTTCAATTAGAGCGTACACATTAGATGAGTTTGAATACCAAATGCAATAGTTGGACACAATGAATGAAAAGATCAGGGGATATTTGGTATGTGGCCTCATTTACAATTGAAACAT
>CAIGRT010233885.1:0-10803 GCA_903798405.1 Fraxinus platypoda
AGTAGGGAATTAGGTAATTTGCACTTTAATTTTTTAAGTTTTAATCTTTTCGAAAAGGGCCCTTATTCATTAAAATTAGCCCAAGTCTCCAAGAAAAGCCCAATAACTTAAATTAAGCCAAACCTCACAAACCCTAACAATACCACCATGGTACCACCTCCAACCACCCTTCTCCACCATACCTAAAGGTATCGGCGGTGGTAGCCCCAAAAAGGGCATCCACTCCTATCGTAGCGGCAAGCTATAGCCGTTGCTCAGCAGTAATATTCGTAGCTTCTGTTGCTGCTTTCGAGTGCAGCCATCACCGCCACTCAAGTAGCCATCACCGCCACCTTGAACATGGTGGTTCCACCATGGTTTTTGCTCTTGTTTGTCTCATTTTCATCCCAATCTTTCAACAAACATCTCCATACCATAGGTTTTTTTATCTTCAAAACACCGAGTCTTCCATAAAAATTCAGCAACAAAAAGAAATGTTTGGACCCCAAAATTTCATCCTCTTCTTTGAGACGAAAGTGTAGAAACTTTGAAAATGAATACACAAAATCCTAGTGACTTATGACTTACATTTATCTAGAGATATTGCAATAAATAAATTAAATTAGAAGAATGGGAAGGAAGAATGGGAAGGGGATATCCTCGAGCCAAAAGTGATTATATAAATATCTACTTTTAAGTATAAAAAGTAATGAACATGTCAAATTAAATAACCTATCACCACTCATGCTAAAAATGCATATTAAACTTTAAGATTTTAAAAACGAATCCTACTCAAGGATCTCTATAATCATTGGTTCCGATATCATTTGTTGATTTTTAGATTTAATCACAAGAGGAAATTGATTTCTTTTTGAAGATTAAATCCAAATAGATTATTGATCTTAGATTTCCTTTTAAGTTATTTGATTTACATGAGGGTGAGATTATAACCTTAGAAGAGCTTCTAATATCCTTCCACTTTTCTAGCCAAAGTTTCCTCCTTTAGATCTTCCCTCTTGTTCTTTACTTTTAGGTGCCTCGCTTTTTGGTAGGAAAATGTGGCTAATCCTAATATCTCACAAAGGGCATATTTATAATACTCAATTAAGGTTTCATAATTGCACAATTTTTCTTGAACTTTATTGTAGTATGCCAATTAAATCTCACATCTTTATTAGAGCTAAGAGAAGGATCGCTCCAATAGATGTTTCTAACCGGGTCAACTCGTGATCAATTAAGCTCACGTTTGGTATCCTTTAATTTATTTGAATTTATTTCTTATACTCATTTCAATCACATACTTACACAATAAAATATTTTACACACAAATACAAAAATTTTCCCACTTTCTAATAACACATTTTCCAAAAAAAATATTCAAAACAAAGTTTTTAAGTTTAAAGGCCACCAAATAGGGGGCTAAGACACATCTATTAATCCCGACTTATTATACCAAAGAGTTGAAATTGCACTTACGAGTCAAGTGATAATTATGGAAGCAAATCACAATTCCAGAACAATATCCTCTTATCATCATTCCACAAATCAACCCCCGTTTGATCGTCAATATGTTGAAACTAGTAAAATGACCATTTTACCCTTCCAACATATATATCCCTTTGAGTCTCATTTTCATTAAGTAAATCATTTGTGAACAAATTACAACATAGAGTCCAACAATTCCATTGTCGAACTATTGAGCTTAGGTTCAAATGCCTATTGAGAATGTCGACTGACGACCGTCTCATCATAATGATTAACGAATTCCTTTATTGGAAGCATGTAATCTTGAACTGTTTCGTCCTGATTCTCAAAGTATCGAGAACAATCTTTCAATTAAGACTTCACTAATTGGTACTTCAAAGAATTTGAACTAGCAATCAAAGGTACATTACTCGCTCAGAATTTAGGTGACTCGTTCGATAATTGAATAGAGTCTCATTTCTAGTGATCACAAATGTGTCATCTACGTGGTCCTAATCAATGTGCACCACAAATATCATTGTTCTTATTTCCAAAATCTAGATAAATCCCAATAAGAATAATTCAATCTTATCAACATAAAGCGTCCAACTTTATGTACAAATTGCGAACGATATATTATGATTACATCACAAATTGTGTCTCGCTATACTCGAACTATCAAGTATACAACTTGTGACGTCTTATAAAATCATAAATCTTTTAAATTATTGTTTTAAATTAAAACACGAGAATAATTGAATAATCGAATATTAATTCATGATATCGTTTCAAAACTAACATTTTTAAGTATCACTTAGTGTGGTGTTAACCTGGGAAAGTCAAATGAACGCATTACAGCTGTATCAATGCAGCTCATCATGTCTATGCCGCCATGTGTGTGTGTGTTATGTTATGTGATGATCTCACAAGGAATTTACATGTAGCTTTCAAGGTATAAACTATAAACCTTGTTGCATCACTCGGATTTGGTCCATCCCAATTGCTGTGTCAACAAGACTTGCAAGCCGGCCTCTATCTCAAAATAGTTATCTTTTATTTAATGGTTAAAAGTGAAGATTGAATATCTGTTTTACCGTATTATAACTGATTTTATATGTTTTTACTATTATTTTGTAAAGGTGTGTCGAGTAATAGGGTTAGATGTTTGACCAGAGTCGAGTTTGCCCGAGTACGCCCATGTCTAGTTTCTCAAGTTTTCTTACGATCATCTCTAGTAGATGCTTTTGTTTTCGTTTCATGTTGAACAAACATGTTTTCAGATCTCTTGCAAATTTGTCAGAAATGTTATTACTTTTTATGCTTCCAAGTCATTTCTAATCTGGATATGTAAATTCATGGACACCTCTAGTTAAAAAGTTATTTTGTTCGGTTGAAGAAAGCACAGAGTATTGACGAAGAAGAAGAAATAATAATCAATGAGAAAGAATGAGTAATCTTTGATTATAAAAAAGGATGAACATATTTTGAAAAGTTCTAAACCATATCAATATTTCTTTTTTATTTTCTCATATGAGAAATCTCTCTCTCTCTCTCTTTCTCTCTCTCTCTCTCTCTCTCTCTGAGTCTGTGTGTGTATGTATATAAGAATATGTATACGAGATGGATGATCAAGATTCAATGGCCAAATATCCCAAGTTTCGAATTTCTCTTTCTTCCTTCCGATTATGTCGCTCCACAAAACCTTCTTCTTCGCCTATAACTCCATTGCCTAAAACTCTCTTTCCTGTAAATTCCAAGGCATTTGATATTGCTTATCCCATCATCATCCCAAATCCTCCACCTTCCACACCAAATCAAGACCTCAATGTTGTGGGATCAAAGATCATGCCACTTGATTTTGTGTGTCAATCAAGATCATGCACAGTTTGCGTAGCACCTGATCATCACTACAAGAAAGATGGGCCTCACCGGAATTCAGATGATTCTGATGGAATCACTGCATTGCCTATTGCACCTCCACCAGCTCGAAAGAAGAAGAAAAACCGAAAAATGAGATCAATACCTAGTTTTACAAAAGGTGGTGACATTAACGTGTCTGTAAACTTACTTTTGACGTTAGAGACTGAACATATTTTTCTAAATAAGTTCAGTTTTCTACACTTTTACACACCTTGCGAATAAACCGGGTTTTTTTTTTTAAAAATATCAAAGCTAAAGACTACAAGCACATTTTTCATAATAGATTTTCCTGAGACTTAGATCTTCGACCAAAATATTTAAAAGCTTATGCTTTTAAGGAGGATACATCTATTTATTTATTTATTTATTTATATTTAATTTTCATACCTCTCTCATGTACATGCTATATTCTTTTTTACAATTTTATAATTAAAGGCATGATACATACATAATTTTCATAATTAGGAAACGGTAAAATTTAATCTTAATAGCTAGAATTTTTGTGGGTTACGATACTGTAAGGAGACACCTCCTTGAAAAACTTAAACTGTTAGATATTAAACACATTTATTTATACAAATGTTCTACTGAAAGCCTGATTTTATCCTCTCATACAGGCATTGATTCTTCTTATGATTCCAATGGTCCATTAGAGAAGACAGGTGTGGAGTCCCTCAATGGAAATAGGAAAAACGAGCCGAAGAATGTGAAGATCCGGGGATCGAAAAATGCCGTCGAGACAAATCCGGTGAGGGTGATGCCATGCATGATCAATGGAAAGGTGAGTGAGAGCTTTGCTGTTTTGAAGAAATCTTTGAACCCTTATAAGGATTTCAAGAAATCAATGTTAGAAATGATAATGGGGAATGAGATGTTTGAGGCCATGGAACTGGAGCAGCTTTTGCAGTGCTTTCTCTCTCTAAATTCACAGCAGCATCATACAGTAATTGTTAAGGCATTTACAGAGATTTGGGACGACTTCTTCACTGAGTCTTCAAACTACTTTTTGAAAAAAATGTAATATGTTACATGTCTATGTTATTTTCTTTAGTTTTTTTTTTTTTCCTTTTCCTTTTTATTTTGTTGACGGTGTTATTCATTGGTATTTTAACTATTCAGAAAATTAGGGTTGAGGATCCTTAACCCCTTTCAATTAATGTAGTTATAGCTCCCTAATATTTAAAAGTCATAATTTATAAAATCACTATTCTACCCCTGCCTTTGAATTAAATTGAAGGGGAAAAAAAAAGAACTCGCCTATTCAATAATATAATGTAAATGACTCGTTAAATTTGCCAAAAACACATAGGATGTGTTTGATTGCATTTATTTTCCATAAAAAATATCAGTTTTTCATCCAAATTTCTATTTTGGAGTGCTTGATTGCTATTTCTTTCCATTGAAAATATTTTCCAACTTTTGAAAATATGAATAATTTTTCTTGTTTTTAAGAAAAACATTTTCTTTGGGGGGCGGGGGGAGTATGTTTTTATTTTTCTCAAAACAAGGAAAACATTTTTTTCTAGGAAATATGTTCCATGTCAATCAAACACACTCATAATGAAAAAATATAACCTCTCTTTTGGCCCTATTTTTTCATATAAATTTTTTTAAAGTGATTTTTTAGAGAGTATGATTAAAATGTAAGAAAAAAATGAATTTACATGTAAAATTATTTTACCGAGGAGGATGTATGGCACAATCATCTTCTCCTTCCTATCTCACCTCACCTCATCCCACTCCAGCCCCTCTAGGCACTGTCCTAGTTAATCTTTCTCACCCCATCAAAACATCGTGCAATTCTATTGATTGACATTTTTCCAATCAAATTCACGAGTGGAATTTCTTGACCTTCTTTCGCATTTTTTGAGATATGCATCAGTTTGCGATGTTTTAGTCTTCATCGTGTATCTTTACCAGGGTTTTCGGAAATTTTGGAATTGTTGGGAATCATGGATGATTTTTCGTTAATTTTTTTTTTTTTTTTTTTAGGTTGGTTAAATTTGGTTTATTTGTATCAATTTTGCAGTTGGTTGGAAAAAGACGAGTGGTGGAGATGTTGTCACAGTTGGTGGTGGTTCTACCACTATGGGTGGTGGCTATAAGGCCTAAGGGGAAAGTAGCGATTAATAATGGGGAGTTGTTGGTAGTGGTGAGGAATTGGGTGTCCGTGGTCGACATTGACGGATTTAGGGGCCCCTCAGCCCATTTCAATTTTTTAGGGTAAAATTTTCATTTTATTAAATTCCGACTTAAAAAAGGTAAAATTAGATCGATCCTGAATCCGCCTTTGATGGTCATGGGAGAATTGTGATTGGTAACTGTGACCGTGATGGAGATGAGGTGGTTTGTGATAGAAAGAAGACGGTTCCTTGTTTCTTTATTTTTCTGTCTTTTATCTTATTTTTATTTATTTTAGAGTAAAGTTACAAAAGTCACTTTAATAAAAAATTGAGTTTTTGAATAATAGGATTCTTTCAACTATGGACTCAAAATCACAAGTTTATATAGGTTAAGATATAAAATCTCACTTTTGAAGATTATGAAGCAATAACCACACTAAAAAATGTTGAAGACCTCAACCCAAATTTTCACTTAACTATTTATGAGTATGGTAAGTGGATTACAGCCGAATCGCTCGTATTAGGAGTGACAATGAGTTGACCCAACTTGGCCTTTAGCTCGTGAGCCTCATGGGTCGAACCGAGTGGGTCATGTTTTTAAGAAATTACAAGACTAGCCAAAAACGAGTTAGAAAAAAGAGTTAATCCATGAGTCCAAAACGAGTCGTCCACGAGTCCGTACACTCAGCTGGTGAGAAAAAAAAAAAAAGAGTTGATCTCAATACAAGTTTGAGTCGCTCATGAAATGAGCCAGGACGAGCTAGAAAGAGAAGTTCATGAGTAGCTCGACCCATTTGTGACTCCCAGATCGTACTTGATTCTCTATATCTGTAGTCTATTAGAGTAAATAATTAAATAAAGAAGCACCGAAGTGTGTAAAATAGAGATGAACGTGTGAGCAAAAATTATTACTTCTACAGTATCGATTTTGATCAAGAAATTACAGAAAAATCTCAAAATTTTATAAATTTCTTGTCAAACTAATCCATGGAACTCTGGTAGACCGAAACACATTTAGGCACTAATTAAACGAGACAATTACATAACAGGGGCATATCAACGTGTAATGAAAAGTAATGGAAATTGTAAACGAAATTACGTATGCAATTTCCATTTTTTGCAAAATTGCGTCCATCTCAATAATGATAAAAGGAAAAAAAAAAAAAATGGATGTAAACGATCAATTACCTACTTTGACCAAAATATCATTCAATATTCAACGAAAACTTTGACCTCAAAATTCGGTGATGTCATGTGGTCCATGTTCTCTTTTGTCCACATATATATTACATGTACACTTAGATAGCCACGTTAGACTAATCGTGATCATAGCTCCAACTAGATGAGACAGTTGCAAACACTCTGACATTCAAATCAAATAATGGAGATATGTATATTTTGAGTGTGGCAGATATACAATGGATGAGAATATGGTGTGTCAAAATTGAAAAGAGAATATTGAATTTGCAATGCGTAAAATATGGTGCTCATTGTTTCATTGCTCGAATAATCTTACCATTGGGAGGCACCAAGAGTAAGTTTTTACACAAAGAAACAAGAGTGGTGTCAATTGAATATTTGACACATAGTCTCATCTTGATAGATCACTGGTTAAAAGGTGTCAATTCCATCTATTATAGGCCTTTGGTCATCTGACACAAACTGAAAAGGAGCTGCTCTATGTCATATAAACAACCTGAAAAGTAGACTAAATAGTTGACAGAGTCTATTCGCTATAGGCTATCAATTTTTTAGATAATAGGGTGTCTCTGTACAAGATATCCTTTTACCGAGATGGTATTGATAAAACATGTCGTTGATAATAGAAGCATGCCCCCTCTGAAATACACTGCAGTAAAATGTGGCACCTCCACTTCGAAAGAAGAATCACATTGGAAGAGGTGGTCAATTACTTTGGAGGAGGTGACGAATCACCTCGTCCAGTTGGCTACTTGACAAATCATATCGACAATAAATGTCTAGATAAGTTTAGTATCTTTTATTTAGTCACCGAAATCATAAACAAGAGCATCTAAAGAGATTCATGATGATCTTGAATTGAGTGTACAACATTTGTCTAGATCTCTAAATATTTGAAAATAATTCTTTCATCTATAGGATGATCTTAAACTATATTCTATCGAGAAGATCTTACTATAAAGGAATTTAATCAAGCAATCCGAACAATGCAAATCTCCTATAGGAGTCCATTGCATTACCAATACGAGGCAAATACATTTCTTTGTTTATCCATTGATCAAAGGAGACTATGAATTTTTATTTAGATCCTCTCACACAATATTGTAAAATAATAGATAGTAAATAATAATCAATCATTCATATTAATCAAATTAACATAAATTTAATTATTATGGATTTCCTTTTAAGAAAAATTAATCTAAATAAATTAATCAAGGAAAAATCGATCTCCGATTATATGCATCATATTCATAGTTTCACAAGTGATGTCACATATAATCTATATATCATGATGTCTCGAATGATAATATTCAAACAACAATTTAAGCATTAATGACCTTTAAATTAAATTTATATGTTGTCCAAAAATGATTCAATAATTAAATTAAAAAACTAATTTGGCCCAAGTCTAATATTTAATTTAAATCTTCATTCCAAAAATCATCAAGGTTCAAACAATAACAATCCAAATAGCAATCGGACTCCACCATCGTACTTGTAAAATAATTCCGAACTCGACCCATCCAAATCTAACCCAATCTACATGAACATAGATTTTAACCCATTAAGATCGTTGCATGAACGTCGAGTAGATCCACAGATCTAAGCTACGTGTAGACCATGTATGCGTCACGTGCAAAAATAGTACCATGTCTACATGTCGCTCGAATCAAAAATATTTTTCATTCTATAATTCTTGATATTCGTTAGGAAGTCTTCAAATCTTTAATTAATTTACAAAATTTAAAAAAATTACAAGAATTTAAAATTACAAAAAAAAATTTACGTTTGCATCTTGAAATCACAATTTTGAAATTGAAAAGAAAATTAAATCAAGATGATAGAATCTAAATCCACATATATTGTTAAAAGCTCGAAATAACAAATTATAATCAAGAAATTAACCATAAATAGTTGTATAACAATTTAAAATAATTTCAAAAATGCAATCATTATATAATTAATTATTTTTAGACATAAGTCAAATAGAACATGCAATCATGATTCAGAAATAATAAGTGCATGAATGATGTAAATTGCTCTAATACAATCGTTGGAATTGTTGATATATGGTTGACTTTAACCTTATAGTTTTGATCATAGCAAACAAGTTAATCTTATTTCCTAAAATTTAATTTTGAGTGATTGTCATTACAAATCGGACTCACAATGAAGGTCAAGATCAAAGTCAAGCATTCACATAATATTGTGTAACAACTCGAGGCTATAATTTTGTTCCATTGATAGGGTTTATAATATTCTCATATAAGTACTCACTCCATAACATTCATGCACGTATTTCCAGGGCTCATCTGTTCTGTCTATAATAGCAGTAACTGCATGAGCACAAGGAATCCTTGACAAATCCCATCTCCTACATGCACAAGTCTTATTTAGTAGATCAACAATAAATTCTGCAATAAAACATTTCACATAGGACTGTGCTCCTCCAAACCAATCCACCTCTCATCCCTCTGCTAACTCAACATTTTTCATAAGTATATGTTGTACTGTATGACATAAAGGCCCTATTACTCTTCTCATCTTATCCCCTCCCCTTGCTTGTATCATCTTCATGAATCTTATATGCAAATCAATCAGCATCATCAATTTGAATTTATCCCTTTCTTCAAACAAAACATTGTTGAACTCTTCATATAAATTGCACAAAAGTAAGTCACTCTTTGCCTTTGTCAAAAAGTAAGCCTTACTCTTTACCTTTGTCAAAAAGCAAGACTTTTCTTCTCAATCTCACCCATCTAAAACATTCAATCAGGCATTGTTGTCGACTTTGCAACCTTCCATAAGTATTCATTGAGAATCGAACTCTTAAAATCAGTTATGAAGAAATTAGTGNCTTTGCAACCTTCCATAAGTATTCATTGAGAATCGAACTCTTAAAATCAGTTATGAAGAAATTAGTGTACACGTGTCTAACACAAAAACGATGTTTTGCCTTGGAATACAAATCATCTATCACATTCTGTAAATCCTTTTGCGTACATGTCATAGAAGTCCATTAATTGCTATTTACAATCTTCAAATTTTCACCTAAATGTTGTATAAACCATCGACAATTAATATCATTATCTCTCTCCACTACAACATATGCTATTGGGTAAATGAAATCATTAGCATCTAATATCATTGCGACTAGAATTTGCCCTCCAAATGTTTCTTTCAAGAAATACCCATCCAACCCTAAAAGTTGTTTGCAGCATGCTAAAAACCAAGCTTCTAAACAAATGTAAATACCTTGAAATTTTGAATCATGTATAGCAACAATGCATGTAGACCGGGATTGATTCTCAAAACTTTAGCAGCAAAGGACCTAAGGAATCCAAACTGGTGCTCGTCAATTATAGCCCAATGATAGCTAACCAAGAGGGGGTGAATTGATTTTTAAAACTTTTTCGAAAAATTAACTTAAAATCAAGCACGTGAAAACTAGATAGATTAATTCAAATAGCGAGCACGAATATGAAAGCAATAAGTAAAGAGTGATAGAGAATGTAAATGATATAATTATGGAGGTTCGATCAAACGCAATGATATACGTCCTCCGTTACCAAGCTCTCTAGCACGAGTAAGACCAATTTCACTATGTTGATTGATTTGTGGTGCAATCCAACCCTTTACAAAGCTTTCGGTGACTTACAAACAATGATCACCGATTCTTTTACAACATTGAGCTTTACGGGACCTCAACACAACCCACAACTTTAAAGAGAATTGAATTTACAAATTGAAAGTTTCTCGCTTAATAAATGATATGATCACAATCAAGTACCAAGAGAGAAATATGCTAACACTTTAATAGATAGCAATGAATAAATCTCAAGTGTTAGGTATTGATAAGTGCGTTTTTACACACTTATCGTACTGTCTAAACATGGAAGATTGTTGATTAATATGTTGGAATATAGCTTAATGAAAGCCCAAGATTGGCTAACCAAAAGGGGGGTGAATTGGTTTTTAAAACTTTTTCGTTAATTACTCAAGATTTTAATATAGTAAGCACGCAAATGATAGAGAATAATCTAATCACAAGTAAACACGAAAATGAAACAATATAGATTTGCGTGAAGTAAATGTGTTAAGTGAAATGGAAAGAGAG
>CAIGRT010233891.1:0-12067 GCA_903798405.1 Fraxinus platypoda
TAGTGGGCTTTAAGATTTGACGAAAAAATTGATTTTCAGTTGGGATAATCTCTCCCAGACACACCCATAATGCAAAGTTATAATTTTACCCCTTTTAAAATTAATGAAAATGGTAAAAAGAAGTTGAGTGGTCATGGTGAAATGTTATATGAAATTGGGTAGTCATAGTGAAACGTTTTATGAAATTGGATAGTCTTGATGAAATAAAATCAAGTTGGGTGGCCATTGTGACATTTAGTATAGAGTTAAGTGGTCATGGTGAAAAAAAAAATCAAATTGTGTGATCATTGTGCACCAAGTATAAAATTGGGTGATCACCAGTGAATTTAACCCTATTTTTTTTAGGATGTGGTTAAAAATTAGAAAAAAAAAATTAAATTCATGTGTGAAATTATTTTATTGAAAAAATAAGTTTGAGAAAAATAATTTTTTAAAGAATAAATCTCAAACAGTGACAATATTTTCTATTGGATTAATCTATGTGTACATAGATTGATCTATAAGGAATGACATAATGTGAGTGGAGTGAGGCCCATGTTCCACTCACATTATGTCAACCCCGTACACATAGCATGTCTCTTTTCTATTATTATCTTTACAACAGCTGGGGACGGGGGTGGGCTGGAACTGGAAGTTTAGAAAATAATTCGTACTACAAAATAACATTTATACGTGGTAAAGCTTTCTCCAATCAATGACATGGTGGTGGCTGTCAATTCATCTTCTTCTGTTTTTGTCTGTTTTCACAAGCACAAATTATTAATTTATTTCAATATCTGCTAAGTTTTTCAAGAAAATTAACTGCAATATCTTGAGAGAGTGGAAAATTTAAAAATGGTGGTCCAAGAAGAAAACTTGAAAATCCATAGATTTAAGCAAATTAATAATAATCAGCTTGTTAAAGATAAAAACACGCATAGATCTCAATTATTTGTATTGAGAATTTAGTTTGAACAACCATCCTCAAGTAAATGACTCAAAACATTATTCTATTGAAAGTGGCCAAACAAACGCTCTTAAGCCCTTCGGGAGGAAGGTCGAGTCTATCAAACTCACCCTAATAAGAGTAAGAAGATCACCTACAATACAATTTGTATAATCTATCCGGGACCACTTCGATTTGATTTCCATGATTTTTTTGTTGAATATGTCACTTCTTTTATTGAAAACTTGACTAAAATATAGTCTTGTCCATCAAAGGAAAAAGTCCACAATAAAAGATTATTTGTATTGAGGATTTTGTCAAAGAGAAAAAAAGTTGTACAATTTTGACAACTTGTATCTTGGTGTGTTTAGCGTGATCGAATGGAGTGAAAAGAAAATGGCAGGCCATGAAGTTAAAATGAGAGGAAAATGAAGAATAGGACAAATTCATTATCAAAGTTTCATTATTTCCCCCAAATAAAGAAGGGGTAGAGGAAACAAAATTTCCTTTCTCAAATGAGTGGAAAATGCATCCTTCTCATTTTCCTTAGACCACTATCAAATGTAGAATTGACGTGTAATATTCACTTAAAATAAATTCTTAAGTTAAAACTCGTGTTTTATTTCAGACGCAATAGTCGAAACAGAGATGAACATTCAGTATCAACTTAGGTAGGGTAAATTCTTCAAAGTCAAATTTCTAGTCCAGCCCTAAGAGATGCATGAATTAAGCCCCTGTTTGACAATCATTATTTGGGTAAAATAAAATTTTGAATAGTGATTTTTTGGATAATGTGTTTTTAAAAAGTAGGAAAAAGTTTTTGGGTTTACGAGAGAAATATTTTATTGGGTGAATGTGTGATTAAAAATGAGTATGTAAAAAAAAAAAAAATTTTGAAATAATGATTGTCATACAGGGGCTAAATATACACGGGATTTGGCTTCATTAGCACATCTTCAAACACTTGATAGAATCATTTGCTAATCAAACTTGCTGGCTATAAACAAAGGTAGTAGTTTCAAAAATTATCGACACAATGCAGTTGGTTGTAAGGAATTTCGCAATATCAAATGTATGGCTGGCTACAAAAAAGATTATTTTGACTGATTTTCAAATGACAAAAGATCATATAGCAACAGAAATAACAATTATAATAATTTTTCTTACTATATTTTAAAGATTTCACCAAGAAGCACCAATCATCAACTCAACTGCCTCATTATCTTATACTCAGGCTATAAGAAAGATATGATTAAAGATTAAACACCAAAGACTAATAAAATGGCAACTTGCGAAAAGTATCGCATTCTTTAGTGGATACAGCCTAGTGTAGCAACTAGCAACAGATTCATGACAGCATTTTGTTAAATTAGAATACATCATTTGATTTTTAGAGAAAGCAATACAAATTATTTCGAGAGTAAGTGTAGTAACTCCTGTCTGTTGAATAATTAACAGAAATCATGTCATGCTAAGGAAAATAAGACACGTGATGAATGTGGACATAACAGCATGCTAGTTCTAGATAATTTAACCAGGAAATTCAAATTTTACAAGCAAATGTGTGACCCTCTGTGGCTAGCTGATCCAAACTCTCTGCTGGAGGCTGAACCCTTGCAACTTTGGCAATTGCCTTGTTTTCTTCGGGAGTGCCACCCTCCAAAAATGCACCAACAACCTTCCCATCTTTGATCCAGTATGATCCAAACTTGTGAGTTGGAGATGTGGGGCTGCCGTCTCCAAAAAACACAGTTTCGCCCACATTGTCACCGTAAAACTGCCATGACAAATCAAATGCACGGGAATAGAAGTATGGAAGGTAGTTGTATTCATCAATAGAGTTTCCTTGTTCCCTTGCGAAAATTGCCTGCAGTGTAACATGTAACTCAGTCTTAGCTCAGTTGCACGAAAGGTGAGATTTACAATTTATATGCACATTTGGGCATAAATATGCATAGTGAATCAAAACGCTTCATATGATTAGTAATGGTTCAGAGTCTACACTTAAGAGATGCATCAGAATGGCATTACAGAATATATATCATATGAAGACCACATTTAATTTCGAGTATTTGTTGGCAAAATGCCCAGCACGTTGAGTCCTCGATAATAAACTGCAGTGAAGGGAAATAAGATCATGCTATGAAGACATCAGATACCTTTACAGCCTGCTCAGCAGATTTGCGAGCATGATCGACATGTTCAACCCTTCTCATCTCATTGTACAATTTCATGGGGAAAGTAGCAACATCACCCACAGCATATACATCAGGAACACTTGTTTTGAAGAAACCATCAGTCTGCAAGCAAAAAGTCTCAGAAAAATTTCCACACATATCTAAAAATTGGCAACATAATACAACACAAAAAATTGTGTTCGTTACGATTTTGAGCTCATAACATCGTTACTCTTTTGTTCATTTCTATCCTAAAATTGAGGCTTTAATTTCTCGGTATTAATTGTGAATATGTTTGGGGAAGGCATAATTTTGTTTAAGCAATGCAGTCTCTTGGTGATCATTATTCCTGAAAAGTTTCTTGATGACGTGCATCGTGTGTTGATTGCTGCTATTAGATTATCTGTATGAAAGCAGAATTGCATTGTTCTATAAAATTTGAAAAGATGATATAGTGCTAATCGTTCAGAAGAAAAACTAGGATGTGTTCTTATCTTCTCCGCTGTTAAATATTAAACATCAATAATGAAGACAACATAACTCAGCGCACGTATAATTGATCAAAGCATTAGCAAAAAGTTGAAATGGACAACCAATGGTTTTCATATTATTCTTTTGTTCCTCAACTCTTTTTGGCAATTCATGTTGATGTCTTCTAATTTTGTTTACTACTAATTATTTTGTCAGCAGCTTTCGATACATGGATCATCGAGACAAATAGATTACATAAGCACTTTAATTGATCGAAAGCACTAACAAGAAAATGCAATCAGTTTAGGGGAAACATTGAGTGAACTCACGCACCTTGATTCCACCCTTTTCCTCTTCAATCTGACCCTTAAATAATTTTGTTAGCGGCCTTCCACCTACACCAACAACCACTATATCGGCTTCCATCACCCTACCATCCTTAAGTTTTACATCCATAACCTGAAATTTGAGATGCAAAATTACCACATGACTACTGAGACACAAATCAACTCATAATTGAAGAAAATATATGTGCTTAAGAACACACCTCCATGCCTTCATTTGTGCCAAACCCAGTGGCTACTGTTCCCTTAATGATTTTGATTCCCTTATTTGCATAGTAACTTTCATAGAAGCTAGCTAAGTCGGCAGTGAATAGCCTAGGCACTGCATAAACATAATGCACAAGCAAGGTGAAGGGTAGCCCAGAATGGTCAAGTTGGATTACACCAAGGGACTAAAACAACTTATAAAATTGAAGTCAATAATAATGGCTATGTTTCAACTTACTACACCAAGGTTCTGGGTACACCATGCTGACATCAATGTTGTTGATTTTCGAAGCTGCACTAAGCTCAAGACCAATGTATCCACCACCGACAACCAATGCCTTTCCATTTTTCTTTGCTTTGATTGCTTCCACAAGTTTATCAGCATCGTCAATTTCTCTCAAATAAAAAATATTTTTGGCATCAGCCCCTTTTACACCAAAGTCTGATAATCTGATAACCTTGCAAAAGTAACATATAGAAGCAGAAGGATCTATTTCCTGGAACATGATACTTAACAGTAGAACCAGTTGCTATAATCAGTATCTGGTATTTAAATGTTTCGCCAGCTGCACTGATAAGTGTCTTTGAAGCAAGATCTGCTTTAACTACTTCTGTGTTGAGGATCAAAGATATCCCTGTCACCAAGATAAGTTCACATTAGGGATTTTTTGTGCAAATAATGTTTGTTCTTAAAATCTTTCTAAGAATACAGTCAATAGTTATTACCTTTCTCTGTATACCACTCAGGAAGGAGCCTCTCTCCTCCACTTCCAACACACACATGAAAACCTGGAAGTCTTGCAGTTCCTGGAGAAAATATAAAATCACGTCCATCACAAATATCCGACACAAATGTTGATACGAAATATAAGCTGATATGTTTGAAGACCTCTATCATGACATGAAGAAGAGAAAAAACTGGTTAAAATTTTGGAAAAGACTCTACTAGACTAATAGGAAGTGTGATATCATGGAAGATTTGCCCGTGATGGCATTTGTATTTATGCATTACAAAAGCAGATGGTGTTACAATATAAATCTCACGTGATCATTGAGCAACAAAGAAGGTAAAACAACTTACCCTCAGGAAAGAGATATGCTTTACTAAGTGCTGGACGTTCATAAGGAGCAACCTGAAACCATAATTAATCGTATACAGTGAAGTTCATAGAAAAGATAAAGTGCTTTTCAAATGCCATGAAAGAGGCATTTCCAGTATAGATGTTAGGGCAGATACATTAACGACAAAAGAAAGTAAAGTAGGTACACTTTGCAATCCATGTTAGCCAAGCTGCTACTTCTCCCAAAACAAATTAGCAAACAATGAAACTAGAAAGGGGAACATATAAGGACGCAGGTGGAGTGACACTCCTCCTAGGGTGAAGTGCAGCATCGGCATATCGGAAATCAAAATGCCTCAAACATATGTCCAACATGCCATGTGGTGTGTGTCCAATATCTTTTACATGTCTTTTAATTTCTTACACGCAAGGGACACAAATCCAACACGCCAAGGATATGACAAGCCTCATTTTATAAATTTGAATACGAATGAATTAGTTATGAAAACCTTCAAGTGAAAAAAAAATAAAAAAATTACGGGAGTTGTACGATAGTGCCAAATTTTGCTCTATATATCAAGTGCCGTTTTTTATGGCCTATAGAGTGCAATTTTAAATACATGAATATTATTATATTATTGCACAAGTTATATAGGCCAGTTTGATTCTCATTAATTTATTTTATGGTTTGCTACAAAATTATTTTCAACCGCACATTCACACAATAAAACATTCTATACGTTTTCCCAAAACTTCTCTACTTTTTTACCACACATTCTCCTAAAAATGTTACTCCCTCTGTCCAATTAAGATAGTCTTGTTTTCTTTTTTCGTGTGTCCTAAATTATAGTCTTGTTTCTTATTTGAGGGAGTAGTTAATATATGGACTATGCTATGTGTACACAATGGTTTACACCCCCCTCACATGGAGGGGGCCCCGCACACAATAATGCGGGCCCCCCTCCATGTGAGGGGGGTGTAAACCATTGGGTGTACACATAGCTTAATTCTTAATATATTAGCTTCATAATATGTCCATATTTAATGTGCTTTGTTATCACAAATATAAATCATTACATTATTCAATTGTAGTTGGAACAATAAATTAAAAACAAAAAATCATTTCATCTTCCATGACATTTATTCATTTGTATTTGTATTGGATGACTTTGAAATTTTAGTTACCTTGATTCTTGCATTAAACAATGATTAGTACCAAGAATAGTTTGATTATCTTAAATATTGATTGCATTAATGTAGATGTATATTAGGAAAAATGATAGTAAAATTTATTATTTCAACTATTAACTAAATTTTTTTAATGTGTGATTTGAAAAAAAAAATAGGACTATCATTATGGGACGAAGGGAGTATTCAAAACTCATTTTCTTTTCAATTAAAGGGAATCAAACAAGCATACAAAGTATAACCCCGAAGTCAGAGCAACATAACATAGAAAGTGGAAACTGGGGACTCTCTTAATTGTCAAGACATGTGACACTTCATTGATGTGCTAGGAAAAGTTAACAAGTAATTAGAATTTGTGGAATCAAATAAAGCAGGACAAAGAAAAAAGGTCCTCAACAGACAGAAATAACTTTTTCTATCGATTTTGTAACTTGCAATGACCAAATAAGAATCTTAAATCAGTTAGTGTAAATCGCTCGACGACTTTATCTTTTTGATTCAAATATCTGACATATGGAAGAAGATTTGTCATTGCCTTAGCCAGAGACAATGAAAGCAGCGTACCAAAGCTTTTTGCTTAATAATAATAGTCTTAAAGAATACTGTCAAAGTGCATACCGCCTCTTTAGAAATGATAGCCAGTTCACCCGGATTAACTCCCTGGTTGGCAAATTCTCTAGCAGCATATCCCTGTCAGCAGAAGCAAATTTTGATTCAGTAACCATAATAGTAAGACAATATGTAACAATAGTTGAAAAGCACTTGCAACAAAATGCATCTGACGGTTCATATCCATCAATGCAGGGATTCAAATGCTTAACTATTTTCATATCTAAGCAATTTCACATAACTGTAGAAACTCGAATGAAAACAAACAGATTGTGCATCACCACTTAACTTTGAGCGTCCTGCACTTTTCCACTTTTTATGTAAAAACACAGGTAATTTCATATATCAGTAAACCAGTTCAGACAGTATGTATTATTAAAGCTAAAAAAAAAAAAAATTGCATGAGCCTGTAGAACTGTTTATTACAAACAAAGGCTTGCTGAGATTGTGACCGAAGATCACCTCCGATAATATCAACAAGCAATTGACAAAAAAAAAAGCTTTTTAGGATAAAACCTTTGACTGAGTCAGTTAAATTTGGGGACAAACTAGGACTGTTTGATCTGGATAACTTTGTAATGACTGGAATACTATTAAAAATATATAAGGAAATCCTTTAAATATAAAAAATTAAAAACAATAAATGTGAAATTACGAGTTCGAAAATGCTATTTAGAACATGAAGAACCAAGAGCAAATACACAATTAATCTGAAAATAACGAAAACAATACGAAATAATCAAAACATAATAAAAAAGTCGGGAAATGGTCGATGGAGAAAATACTCACGGCAGCGACTCCACCACCGAGGATCGCGTACTTGAATGCCTTATCAGCCATTGAATCGATTCAGTGATTAATCAATCGATCGATTGGATAATTTACAAACTGTGATGCTTACGAATTTTATAGGGAGGACGAGAAGCATATATATTTTTATACAGAAAGACAGGCGCGGGGCTTTGATTTGCCTAGAGGTGGTATGAAAGGAAAAAGATGTGGAAACCAATTGCGAACGTACACGTGGTGCACACTTGCCAGATCAGATTTGACTAAGCCCCATTTGGGCCCATTTTCCGAAAATTTCGAGAGCTTCTCTTTATTATTTTTAAGCCGTTTTTTATTTTCGATTTTTCAAAACAGTAAAAACGCGTTTTTGAAAATAAGTTAAAAATGTCGTTTTGGATTTTTTCAATTATAATCAAATCAAAATTTTCAAAACGCGTTTTGAGTGTTTTCAAACAATTTTTCAAAATACCAAAAAGAACATATTTTCAACAATCTCAAAATGGACATTCAAAACACTCAAAATGAATTCAAAACTCAAAACACAAAACTGAAATACAAAGAGAACAGCTCGTTCGTTTTTTTCCAAATATATTTTTAGTGAAAATTACACCACTGCAGTTAGGGCTGGACAAAACTCCCAAATTGAATCGGACCCGAATCGAACGGTTCTTCTTAAATTAAATACCCGAAAGGGTATCTTAATCGAGAACTGACATATTTGGTTTGGTTTTTGGTTCTATACCAAGAATCGAATCTCCCTAATTTTTTTAATTTTTTATCTTAAATAAATCAAATTATTTTATTTTTTTAAAATAAATTTGGTAACTAATTAATTTAATCAAAACTCAAAATATGATTTTACTATTTCTAATTTCCATCCAAATCCAATTTAATCAAATTGACCTAAGTTTTATCAAAATATTTTGTTTGAACCCATTTTTTACTGCCAGATAGCCCATAAGGAAGTATTTTGAATTCGAAGTAATCCTAAACCTACATCTGTTCCAATTACTTTTGAAAGTAATGATGGGCATGGAATCATATATCCCCATTGCGATGTATTGATAGTATATGCTGTAATAGCTCGTACAGTCATTAGCCTAAGGATGGCAACGTAAGAGGTATGAGATGGGTCGGTCATTCTCACTCCTATTCCATCGGGTATTTTTGTTACCTTACCACATCCCTATACTCGGTTAAAACGGGATGGGGAGGGGTGAGGCAGGTCCCCTACCCCATTTATCACCCTATTTATTTATTTATTTTTATTTTTTTGCTTTTATTTTTTTTACGTCATTAGTTAGTAAATATTATTACTTTTTTACTAATTTGTTAAAAACAACTTATATTATCTTTAAAAATGATGATAAATTTATTTTTGTTCGATAAAAAACTTAAATGCGGGGATTGTGTTTTCCATACTCGCCTCATACCCGCTTAATGACCCTCGCCCTGTTTACTCGGTTAGACTGGTAATCTCCGTCCCATTCGAGGCGTTGCCCCACGGGTATCGAGTTGAACGAGTTTTTTTTGTCATCTCTACATTAGCCGCATGCTAGTGGATAACTACAGTTCCGTTAATATTTTGTTTGGAAATGCTTTTGACCAAATGCAGATTGATCAGCCTTAGATGCCCATGGCCGAACCCATATATGGTTTTACAGAGGATAGTTTGATCTTAAGGGGACAAATTACGTTGACAATTGAGCTCGAGGAAAAGTCAATTGCATTTCAAGGACACATGGATTTCTTAGTCATGAGTATTAAATCTTATTATAATGAATCTTAGGAATATCCGCTTTAAAACTATTGAAAGCAGTGACATCTATTTATCACCTATACTTGAAATTTAAAACTCACCCCGGGGTAGCCCATGTCAAGGGAAATCAAGCTAACGCACAAGAATGTTATTTAAGCAATTTACAAAAACCAAAACCCTCAAAGGGTAATACCATATTTTTGGTTGAAAGGAATGAAAACATGCTTGAAAATCATTTTCTAGAAAGCAAGTATCGAATGCTGTGAAGGATAAGTTGAAAGACCTGCCTGCTAGTAAAGATAACTTCGCAAGTACTAAATGAAACATGGGTCTTGAAATGTAAATCAATACTGAACCGAAATAAGGTTGGCAAAAATAAGACAACTAAAGGCAAGTCACAGTCCGTCAAAGAAATTTCAATTAAAGGCGAAGCCTATCTCGCCAAAGAATTTCAACTGGAGGCGAGTTTTATCTAGCCAAAAGAATACGATGACTAATTTTCACCTCAAAGGAAATTATTTTCAAACAGGACGAAACCACGTCCAGACAAACTTAAATGTCATGACATGTAATAATGCGCGAAGTACTTATAAAGGGAGATGGTAGTAACCCGCATCCTCTTATGTTGTTACGATGATTTAATAAAATTTCATTTGAAAGTCATGTTGTCAAAATGTGAATCAACCCAAGACGATAGATTCTGTTGATTGAAAATAACAAATGAGAATTACAATGCAAGCCCAAAAAAGATGGTCAAATGAACCAATTCGTACAACATAAATTATGATATTTAAGTAATGATTTGTCGAAATGACATTTCCGTTCAAATAGAAATGAGATGTCATTAAGAAAAAAGGGAAAAAGCGAGAAGAAAGGTGAGCTATCCGTTTAAATTGACAAACGGATGAATATTATAAAAAATTGGGTCATCTTGGCTAATCGAGGTGTTACCCTCAAAGTGCACACTCGCGTCAAGGAGAGAGGAGCATTAATAGAAGCGCCGGCTAGCTTGTTTTTCGAAGTGGCTTCGTTGGGAGGAATAGTTGCAGAATTTACAAGGTGGGTAGGTTCGACAAAAGTGGACGGATTGCTAGAATCTTCGGCAGCTAACGGAGTGTCCTCACAGAAAGAGGTGTCATCGGTATCCTTTTCACTAACCTCCAAAAAATCCAAATTTCACTCAGGACGAAGACTCCTAATAATGTCATGAACCTTATTACCCTCATCCTGCATAGCATTCTCAAGAAGCTTCGCCTCATTAGCCAGGTTTCATTCTTTAGCCCTCAGCTTTAACCTGCCACGGTGAGAGGGAGGAAGCTAAAAGCTGAAGCTTCAACCCAGGATAGGTCATTACCTCAACTTGTGTCTGAGCCAACAGAGGCACGATCCAATTCCTTTGTCGGTACACATGAATACTTGGCTCCAGAGATCATCAAAAGGGAAGGCCACAGGAGCGCCGTTGATTGGTGGACATTTGGCATTTTCCTTGTACGAGCTTCTTTATGTCAAGACACTCTTTATAGGTACTGAAATTGAAGAGACGTTGCCAATGTTGTATTTCAGAGCCTCAAATTTCCCGATAGGCCAATTGTTAGTTTTCAGGCAAGGGATCTCATCAGAGGCCTGTTGATGAAGGAACCTGAGAATCGATTAGGCAAGAAAACGGGAGTTGCCGAGATCAAAAGGCACCCGTTCTTCGATGGCCTAAACTGGGCATCGATACGCTGTGCCATTCCACCTCAAATTCCGGTGTTCTTTGATGATGGAATTTCACATATAACATCTTTAGAGAGAGGGAAAAAGTTTCTGGAATTCAGTGATGCAGGAAAACACTTAGAATTTGAGTTATCCTAGCCAGTGGCCACAACATATTTATTGAAAAAAGATTCAGTACCGTGTGCTTGTCATGTATATTAATATTGTAGGAAAGATTGCGGAAAGTTTGTCTTATGAGTTATGATACTGAGAACTTACTTGATCGTTATAATTCCACACGTATCAAATATTATACTTTGCACTAATGCATGTCTAAGTTTATAGTTGAAAAGACGCGCTTGGGATGCAGGACTTGACTTGTTCGAGTGCTATTCATTTCAATCTATCTAACACACGGCTTAATAGCTTGGTCCATGTTTTGAATCTAGGGACCGTGGTTTTTTAACGAAACAATGCTGGCAATTTGTATATATTACTCTAGAGTGTCATTTACAATCTAAGCCCCTGTTTGGTTTGGATTAAAATTTAATTAAAATGTCAAGTCAAAGTCAACAATTAATTTTAACCACACATTTCATGGGACCCACAATTTTCAACCACACATTTCATCAACTTTTATCAAAATCTACTGAAAATCTGATTTTAATCTCTACCAAACGGGGCTTAAATATCATATCTCTGTGACACATATAGTTGGTGTCCCAGCTAGAGCCAGGCCATGTTGGATCTGTAAGCACATGCCATGGCGTGGCCTAAATGGGCTGGCCAATATTTATTAAAGGGAAAAATGCATTTGTCCTACTTTATCTTTACCCTATTTC
>CAIGRT010233898.1:0-12134 GCA_903798405.1 Fraxinus platypoda
AATGGGTGTCAAACACCCTCATAAACTCATTTTTCTATCTTAACGTAGACAAGGGCCAATATTTGAATAATTGAATGGAGGTTCCAAATATAACCGTTGCATGTACACTGAAACTCAGCTCATGCACACTCACCTTCCTTTTTCTTCAACTGCTTTTGGGGCCGTCGATCCAAATGGCCCCACAGAATCTCATTGCTTGAGTTATAAATTCTACACAAATTCAAAAATTCAAATTTCAAAATGCCAATAAAGAGAGAAAGGCTGCGACACAGTACCACTTTTTCCTATACCAAGCCTCAGAAAATCACAGCACAGAAACAGAATCATCGGTCCCTTCAAACTCCACTCCCCAATATGCCGTTTTGCCCAATAGGCCAATACCCTTTACTCTTCGCCTATTCAACGCACATTCTTTCAAAATATATTATTTCATAACTTATTTTCAATCATATATTATTCAATAAAATAATATTTTTCATCACATCAATAATTTTTCCTTACCTTTTAACCACATATTTCTCATTATATCACTATTTAAATACATTCTTCCTTCAATAATATCCATCAAACACACCATTCATTTTATTACCTCTCCACTCGAATGACTAATTAGTAAATGATGAAAGAGAGCCTACTTGTCGACAAATTCAGCTTGAGTAAAGACAAACTTGGGTTAAACTTCAGGGAAACGCTGCTCTGTTTGTTTGAATAAAGCAAGTCTTCACTTTTTTAGCCTATAAAAATCATTTTATATCAGATTCTTGAAATTCGAATTTTCTGGGGCTTTTTTGGTTTCAAGAAACAGTTCCCAGTATGTTTAAATGAAAAGTCTTCACTTTTTTAGTCGTTAAATCAATTTATATCTCAGTTTCTCGTTTATTCTTGAAATTCCATTTGCTTTAATCTGGGATTCTTGAGGGTTTTATGGGTTTCCAGTATTGATTTATTGTAGCCTAAAGAAGGAATTTTACTGACAAAAAAAAAAAGGTTTGAAAATGAGAGAAGAAAATTCGTCTGATAACAGAGAGAAATCATCAAAATTTGCTGATCAAAACCAGGTTCCGAAGGGAAATAACAACAATGTGAAAGGGAACAGCAATTCCTCGAAGGCAAAATCCTCATGGGGGTCTCACATTGTGAAGGGGTTCACAGCTGCGGAGAAGAAAACGAAAAACAAGGTGCAAACCACAACACAAGGCCAGAAATTGCAACTCGCAGGGTCTACGGGTGTTGGAAACCAAAAGAACCAGTCTGCGGTTTCGCAATCAAGAATCAAGAGGTCTCTCATTGGTGATCTATCTTGTTCAATATATGCTACCCAAGTTCATCCACATACAGTGAATGGCAATACCAAGACTAAGCCTTTGGGTGGTTCTCAAGATTTGTTTCTGGAGATTGATCATTTAAGGAGCTTACTCCAAGAATCGAAGGATAGAGAGTCCAAATTGCAATCTGAGTTATCAGAGTACACGAGAAACCCCAAGGTTTTGGAACTTGAGAGAGAGCTTGAAATTAAGAAGAGTGAAATTGATGGCCTTGTTCAGAAAGTTGGATTGCTTGAATGTGAGATGGACAGTCTTTCTGAACAAGTGATGACTTTGAATTCAGTTTCAGAGAAGCAGGATGAGTTATCCGAAAGAGAAGAACACGAGAATTCACGCGGCATAGAGATGGAGATAGTCGAGTTGAGGCGATTGAATAAGGAGCTGCAGCTTCAGAAGAGGAATCTTGCTTGCAGGATTTCTTCCTTGGAATCCCAATTAGCCAATCTTGCCAAAGTCTCTGAGGTATCATCATTGCATATTTTATTACAAACTGAAGGCTGATTATTGATTTTCAGCGTTCATCTTTTATCTTTAACCTTAGTGCTAAGGAAATGGAGAATTTCAACACATTTCGTTGTATTAATCTCCACATTATAGTCCTTATTTCTGCATAATTTGGCTCCCATTATATAAATTGCGAAGTTGGACAGGCTTATAAACCAACTAGGCTCAAAGAAATGCTGTCTATTTATGTAACATTAAAGTCTAGGCACTCAACTACTAGCATGTTCGGCTTTTTTGGAAAGTACAGGTGCTTTGAAGAGGGGTCAAATGTGCTCAATATATTTATCTAATGATATTATCATATCCTTATTCTGTTCCACTGTTTTCCCATCAAATTCACAAGACTAGTGTTATTTAATGGTTTACGATAGCCAGGAAACTCTAGCTTTGATTCTTGGAGTTCATTTTACTGTGATTAACATTCCACTTTAAATTTATCATGATCATGAACAGAGTGACATCGTTCAGAAAATTAAATCAGAGGCGTCTGTGTTAAGACATGCAAATGAGGATCTCTGCAAACAAGTAGAGGGCCTTCAGATGAATCGATTGAATGAGGTTGAAGAGCTTGTTTACTTGAGGTGGGTCAATTCATGTTTAAGAAATGAGTTGAACAATTCCTTGACAGTGAGTTCGAACAAGGCATCAACCCCGGTTTCTGTTGAGAAAGGAAGACAATCTATTTGCTTCTCATCTTTTCAGACTGATGAAGAGTCTAACAATAATGCCACAAAGACGTTAAATCTTATTAAAAAGTTAAAGAAATGGCCTATTACGGATGAAGACATACAACAAATAGAATGCACAGATAATTATGTGAATCGTAATTGGGATGATTTACAGAATTTTGCACGAAGGCACTCAATAAGCGGATCAAAATGCTGTACTGAAGATTTAATACTTGCTAAGAGAAGGCAATCTGATGGTTTTATATGTTCCAAGGAAGTAGAAAATGCAGATGCTTCCCAAAAGTATGATCTGGGAGTAATTAACAGTAAAGTGTTAGCTTCATTGGAGGTTGAGAAGCGGACATTAAGAATCCCTAATCCTCCTCCAAGACCTTCTTGCACGAGTTTATGCGGACGGAAGGAAGAAATTTCTGATCACACTGTTCCTCTACCACCTCCTCCCCCACCCCCACCACCTCCTCCGAAGTTAATGGCTAGAAGCATGACAGGAATGGTTCAACGAGCTCCACAAGTTGTTGAGTTTTATCATTCCCTCATGAAGAGGGATTCAAGGAAAGATTCATTAAATGCAGGCATAACAGAATCCCCAGACGTTGCAAATGTTCGTAGTAGTATGATTGGTGAAATTGAGACCCGATCATCGCATTTGATTGCTGTAAGTGCTTGACTGCCATTATCCTTTAACAAATGAAATTATATTACAAGTAGCATAAATGTCAAAATAGCAATTGTAAATTTTCTATATCATCACACCCCGTTGTCTACTTGTCACAATGGATCCTGTTTCATTGTATCAACCAATTTTAATCTATATTGTGTTCTATGGGTAGATAAAGGCAGATGTTGAGACTCAAGGAGAATTTGTAAACTTCCTGATACAAGAGGTCAATGGTGCAGTTTATCAGAACATCGAAGATGTAGTTGAATTTGTGAAGTGGTTGGATGATGAACTTTGCTTTCTTGTAAGTTGCTTAATTTGCAGTACTTGTCGAAGAATATACCTATATGTGTCTATATTTTATTAAGGTAAATTTTTATCTGATTTTCACTTGGTTATGGTTTTCTAGTTTCTTAATTTAGACAATTAATATTCTTTGGAAAACCATAGCTGAATTTTGTAAAATAATGACAATTTACTAGAACTTATTTAAAAGCTTCATTTATTATGTCCGTCTATTTACTCTAGTCATGCTCGATTTGTCTTAAAGGTGGATGAAAGAGCAGTTTTGAAGCACTTCAATTGGCCAGAGAAGAAAGCTGACACATTAAGAGAGGCAGCATTTGGATATGGAGATCTAAAGAAGTTAGAGCAAGAAGTTTTGAATTTTCAGGATGATTCTCGTATGCCATGTGATATCGCATTAAAGAAAATGGTATCTTTGTCCGAGAGGTAAGAATATTTTATACTTCTCAGAGATTCCTTAATATGTACTATTTTTTATTGTTCAAACAAATCATTTCCTCCATCAGAATGGAACGCACAGTTTATAATCTTCTACGGACAAGAGACTCGTTAATGAGACACTGCAAGGAGTTCCAGATTCCCACTGACTGGATGCTTGACATGGGGATATTAAGCAAGGTTAGGCTGTTATTTTTTTTTACACGTGATTTAAATTTTAACACTGAACTTATCCTTCTTTCTTTTCATTTATAATGGACATTTATACTTGAGAATACTTCTTAATTATGTTTGGTAAGTTCTGAGTAAACGGTATGTCTAAATTCACTGTTCATTTTGCAGATAAAGTTTGGCTCTGTGAAACTGGCTAAGATGTACATGAAGAGAGTGGCTACCGAACTTCAATCCAAGGGCACATCAGAAAAAGACTCTTCCATGGATTATATGCTACTCCAAGGAGTGAGATATGCTTTCCGAATTCATCAGGTTTGTTGAGTTACTTATATTTCTCTTCTCCTATATTTAAGATATATTCGGACTAAATCTGTTCATTAGCAGTTCCTTAAATGTAAGTTCAAGAATGCACATAAAAAATATGCTGTCAAATATGGTTAAGGAAAACGAATAAAGATTTCGTAGCTGATCACAATAGTGAACTAGATTTTAGCTTGTTTTCTATTTTTAGTAGTCTCATTTCTAATTCTACATAGTGTTCATTGTTGTCTAATCCACTTTATCAAACATGCAACATCAGAATTTCAACAGGGTTTTCTGATTGTCAGAAGAAGTTGAATTCATCTTTTTAATTTCTGCCTTGATTTGTTCAGTTTGCTGGAGGATTTGATGCAGAAACAATGCATGCGTTCGAGGAACTTCGAGATCTTGCTGTCGTTTTAAACAAAAAGTAGAGAAAAATAGAGGGAAACGGTACTAGAGAAAAAAAAAAAAAAAAAGTAAATGTTTGTTGTCTGGTGAGGAATTCTGATTTTGCTGGCAGCTTTCCATCTCAGTAAGTACCAACTTTTGTATGATGTTACTATTTATAAGGTCAGAGTGATTAATGTTGTGAGGAAGTGTGAATTATGAATTTCTTTTCTGAGATAAACTAGTCGAAGTTATCGTGAATATGCATGTCGTTTGTGAATATCAAAGTTCTCACTTACACCATGGTATGCTAATCTTGGACCTTGGTGAAACATTCTCCCCGTTTGCATTAATTCGTGTGCGCTTGGGTGCTCAAATCTCTTTGTACGAATGTGCACTTGTGACACATTTTATGGTGCTGTGCTGTGAAAAGGAATTGGTAAGGAGGGTCTAGGGAGTGGTAGAGGTTATTGGAAAATAGGTAGGTTTGCTCAATTTATATTAAAAAAAAAAAAATTTGTTTGTTGTGAATAGCTATCAAAGCTATTTCATTTGTTTGATCAAGAGGATTAGTATCATGTGTATGCTCCTTGTTGATAGCTTGAGTATTTATAAAAATAAGTCAAACAAAAAAGAATTCGTTTTCCCTCTTTTCAGTTATTGCTTAATTTTAAATCGTGATAAAATTTCAAAAATTGCAAAAACCAAAATATGACATGTCAATACTCGTGTTTACATACCAATCCTCTATTCAAATTTGGAAGACGATTTGGGACTAGCTAGGATCATATTTTTAGAGAGACCAGCTTGAGTTTGAGATGCGGTTCATCCTTTTGGAATTGAATCGAACCTAGATGTAGACACATTAGTTCTGTCATCTACCTATTTTGACTGTCCTAATAGAGATGGTGGGTGTAAAAAATAGGGATAATGATAATAGACATTCATAAACTCTAAAGGTTTTCTCAAGGACACTATATTATAACCATCGAGAGATTTCCATCCAACAAAAACTATAGAATAAAGTTATTTTGTACAATCGTTGTTGACAATTTATGTGTTGTTAAGATTCGTGTTGTTGATTTAAAAAATAATTTTTAAAATGAATGGTGTAAATTTCCGTGAACTCATGATTTCAATAAAGTTGTCAACCATAATTGTAGATGTAGTATGGTCTAAGAGTGTGTTTGATGCGCATTAAAATGGAAATGATGTATTTTTTTTGTGATATGATGGTGAATATGTAATTGAAAAAATTGATATAATGAAAAATATTGTTTTATTAAAAAATGTAGGATTAAAAATGAGTAGAAGAATGATAATGAAAATAAGGACGTGGCTCAAACATGGGCTAATGTTTTGGGGGGTAAAACGTAAATGTAAATGCAAATAATTGTGAAGCAGCAGCTTAGATTTAGGGTTAACCACGTGCGGAGCGGTGGGATAAATGAATCTGGACCACTGAATCAGATTGAAAAGACATCTGCTCTGACTGTTAGATTTGACGTCTTGACAAGATGTTACCTTATCTCCATGTCCATATTAGGCTTGTTTGGTTTTGTTAAAAATTGATTAATATATAGTTAAAAATTTAAGCCCCTATCATTATTTTGAAAATAATGAAGTTTTGAATAGTATTTTTTTTGAGAATATGTGATTTAAAAATAGAAAAAAAAATTGGGTTCGTGCGTAAAATATTTTATTGTTTAAATATATGGTTAAAAAAAAAAATTGAGAATTAAAGAATTTAGAAATAATAGTTATCAAACGGGGGTTAATAAAATTATGAAACCATATTGTTGAAATTAAGAAGTTGACTTTGATTTATACTTTTATCACTTTGTTTAACTTAATTATTAAACCTTTTTCTTCCACGCTAAATCGGTCAACTCTGTTGTCGGTATTGCCACTATTTGATTCGGATAAAAATCAAATTCTTAATGGATTTTGATAAGAGTTGATGGAATAGTTAAAAAGTTACGATTTTCATGAAATGAACAGTTAAAATTAATTGTTCACTTTAATTTAAATTTTAATGCAACTTTTTAATTGAACCAAATAGGAGCATTGTAACTTCTTTTAGTTATATATTATAGATATAGATAGATCGACATAGGTTTTCCGCATTTTGCGTTATTATTGCTTAAAAGGAGACAGAATTAAGTGTTTAATCAATAAAATGTTTTGATTTTATTTTTGAATCTCAAGGGTGTGTTTAGTAAGAGGGATAAAAAAAATTAAATAAACTGAATTTTGTCGATCGAGAATGGAAATTCCCTCAATTTGAAAGTAATATGCTATAGTATGAAAAAGTGTCAATCGAAAAATGTAATTAACAATATATAAATTCGATAATAATTCATTATGCACTCGTCCCTGCTCGATGCTATAGAGATTCCACTTCACGTGATTACCCAGGTTGTGACAACATTTAAACAACAGACATAATACCAGACACCACCCAAATTGGAAGCTTTTTTATGTCGAGATTTTCTTGTTAAAATTCTTGAATATTTTTAATAAAACAGTATTTTTTACCTGGGTAAAAACGTTTTCACTGATATGACTAACGAGAGAAAGGTCCTGAAAATAAGAGTGAAAATTACTACGTCGGTGATTTCCACAAGTTATATCCCATGCAGGATGAGGTCTGGACAATACCTAAAGAAACAACAAGTGATCGATCGTATCGTGTAAAAACTAAACAGTAAAGTGTTGATTCTGATGCAAGGTTAATTTCAACAGTTTCATGACTTCACAAGGTAAATATTGTATATAGATACACATATATAGAGAGAGAGGCAGAGAAAAGACAGGTCGAAGTGATATTCAAACTGTCATCACTTGCTCTACGTGGTGGTATATGCACGGGCCCCCCTCCTGTCTCCTCCCACTCATCATCACTTTCTTTTTTCTTTATAAATTTTCTCCATTCCCACTTCTTGTTTATATGTGCTTCATTCAATTCAGTACCCTTTAGTTTTTCATTCTTGAATTTCTCCTCCAATTGATCTTGGCCCAAGCATAATCATAACCCACAAAACCAGTCTTTTTCTCAATCTAACTTAGTAACAATTCTGATTCAGGCTTTCACAAGTTGATTTCAACAATGAATTTCACAGAAAATTTGATGTCAGGATCCAGAAATAGTCAGTGCAATTCAAGCAACACTGGCAGTTCAATATCAGAATCCAGCATTAGCAGTCAACAACCACGACCTCCACCACCACCACCAACATTGAGCCGTTACGAATCACAAAAGCGTCGTGACTGGAACACATTTGGGCAATATCTAAAGAACCACAAGCCACCACTAGTTCTCTCCCGGTGCAGCGGTGCACACATACTTGAATTCCTCAGATACTTGGACCAGTTTGGCAAGACTAAAGTCCATAACAATACATGTCCTTTCTATGGCCACCCTCACCCTCCAGCTTCATGTCCTTGCCCACTTAAACAGGCATGGGGCAGCCTCGATGCACTCATCGGTCGCCTCCGTGCGGCCTTCGAGGAGAACGGTGGACGGTCGGAGGCCAACCCTTTTGGTGCACGCGCCGTCCGGTTGTATCTGAGGGAGGTGAGGGACACTCAGTCTAAGGCTAGAGGAATTGCTTATGAAAAGAAGAAACGCAAGAAGCCACAGCAGAAAGAAGAAACTCAAGTGATGTTGGAGGAATTAGATTGTAATCGTGTGAATTCAGTTATGGTGTCCAATGAAAATCTGGTCATGGGAGGTTCATCTGATGCTAGAAACTCCATGATTCCTTTATCTGTTCTGAATTAGTAGTAGCTTTAGTTTTTAGCAGGTAGTAATCAGCTTTATAGTTATAGTATTTGATATATGGGCATAATGTAGAATATGGTTTTTGTCTGTGTTGTGTGGTGTTTAATCACGCCCCCACCCCCACCACCAACAAACACACATTAAAGTGATGCTTTGAAACCCTAGAATTGATAATTAGGTTATTGTGAAATAGGGTTTTCTTTTCTTTTAATCCATTAACAGTGACAAGTACAGCAGGTTGCTATACATCGCATCTAGCAGTTCCAGTTGAATCAGTTAACCAATTGGCAATCACTCTAACCCAGAAATCTATGTGTTGCTTAAAGAATCTCTAGAGAGGCATAGGCAGTCAAGAGCAAATTGTGGTCGAAGTTTCTTAAACTATCATATTAGTTAAGGTTCTAGAATAGTTAATGCTACTCGATTAAGGATGGTTGGCATTTATCAAAAACTACCTTAAAAATTGGTCCATCCACTTGACTACTGGGTTTTGCCAATGAAAAACTAATCGTAAAGGTAGAGCTTTATGCAAGTGGGGAAAAGAACTTCCACAATGCCAATTCAAGATTTTAAATTCCGTTTATAGTTTGTTTGATAGGATAGATTACATTACGAAACAAGAAAAAGGCTCCCTTCTCCCTTGTACCATAACTGTTGAGGAGCACCCATCCATGACCATAACTTTTAGTAGACATTGGTATGATTATAGGATGTTATAAATCATAAGAGAATAACATGCCTTTGGGAGAAGAAGTTGAAGCAATCCTCGGAGTAGATTTCTCAACCACGTCAACTCATGGAACATTTGAGGGGATCTTCACGTACACTCTAACACTAACTTGAGTTCGTGTTGCTTACCACCTATGACCTATGGATGATTAAGAAACTAAAGTTGTCTTATGTATCAAACATGCTCTTATTATCGATACATTTGTTAAATTTATCGTAATGAATTCTCAAAAATAGTATGTATAATTTGTTTAAAATAAAATTTGATTAATAAATACCCTCAGTGGAGACTCACGGGTTGGCCTTTAAGGTAATCGAGCTTTCAAGCGATTCTTGACTAAAATCATCTCCAATGGTGTACACTATATTTGGTGCAATTTGGTGTAACCATAACCATTGGAGATGGTCTTACACCAAATCTCATCAAAATTTATTTTAAATTATTTAGCTCATGTTTGGTGTGGATTAGAATTGGAATTTTTGCAGATTTTGATAAAAAAATGATGAAATATGTAGTTGAAAAGTTGTAGGACCCATGAAATATATGGTTAAAATTAATTATTGCTCGACTTAATTTAAAATCTGAATTTTAATCGGTACCAAACGGAAGCTTAATAAAATTATATTATTATTAAAATAGTTAAATTAAAAATTATATTTAATGAACTAAAATATTGCATAAATTAATAACCATCACAATAATTTATTCTAATTTATTATATCAATAAATTATTTAATTAAAAATATATTATTTTAATTTATTGTATCAATTATTATTACTTATACTTGGTTAGAAGTTAGAAATAAATGTTAAATAAAAATAACCATTACATTAAAACAATATAAATAAATTAAAATCAATTAATTCTAAAAGATAACAAAAGGATATAGATGGAATAAAAGTTTTGTAAAGGGGAAGGGAGGGAAAAATGGAAAATATGAAAAAAAAAGTATTGCCACCACAATTTTTATTCCATACACCATATTTTAATTACAATTAAACTCTTTCATATTTACTCATTATAGCAATTATTTCCTTAATTTCTTTTCGTCAAATTATTATCTTCAATCTTCCATTAATTATTACGTTTCGTCTTTGATGATAATTTACATCAAAATATATATTCATACTTTGAAATGAGGGAAAAATATTTTTTCGCACTTTTTATTTATTTTTTTTAAAAAAATATGTTGTTTGGATATAAAACTGTTATCAAATACAAATTGCATTAACTAATGAAAAGTTGGAGGATAAGAATGACATGAAAATCATTAGGGACATAATTGCTATAATGAGCAAAAATTAAGAACATTAAGAACAATTAAAATATGGTGGAAGAAATAAAAATTGTGGTGTGAATATATTCGTAAATAAATAGTGTTAAAATTTGGTGTAACGGTATTCATTACATCATATTTACCTAATCATTGAGGAGCTTTTTATACCAAATTTGCCTCACTATTGGAGATGTCTAACTATGGAACAAATTCTACTATGCACAGACACCTCAATACAGTAAGATTATTATCTATATCATGCTGGTCATATGGATACTTTAAACATTTTTTCTAGACCTTTCATTTAAAATTTAAAACGTCATATATTCAAGAAGAAATAAATAAATAATTATGTACAATTTAAAATTTGAAGCCAGTGGATATGGGTAGGTCGTTTTTTCCTAATTCGATGGTGACCGTGGCTCCTGTCTATCCATGACGGACGAGTTTCAAAGTTTCGAGGTAGTTATCAAAAGGCCTACCTAATCATCTAGAGCTTATTTGAGTCCCATTTCTTCAATAAATTCTAGAATATACAAATTGGATTTGGCCCCCACGAACCAATCCCAAAATTATTATCATGGATTACACTGTATAGAAGAATAATTTCCATTAGGCACGTCAACATCGCAAGTCACTAGGAAATACCAGAATACACATTGTAACATTTTATTCATAATTCAATTTCCACTAGTTAGTGATTTCAAGAAGGAATTTTTCTTAGGATGGGATGGGGTTTTAGCAAAGGAAAATCCACGTATGCATACATAAGAGAATAAAGGCCAGAAACACAATAATTTTCACATTTCTTATGTGCCAAAAATTGTGGTAGATAAAGCCTTAAAAGCTCTATTGGATCCAATTCTATTTGTTCATTTCATTTCAACAATTCATTATCACCACTACTGATGCATCATGCACCATTAATTTATCACACCATCTAGTTGACCAATTAGACAAATCGTATGAAGCCATATTTAGGAAAACAACTAAATGAATTTACACGCCTTACACTTTTTAGAATAGGAACTATCCCTTGTACCGGACAGAACCTTGAAGACAACATAGTTGAGACAGCACAACCTCGTATGTCTAATGAATCTGGCTTGTGGGCATGCATCGGTCGATACTCGATATGTTGTATTGTTCTGAACCACCAGATGTGATTCAAAGTCTATGCTAACCCGTTTCTTGTTTTCCTTTGATAAGAAACAACAAAAATTAGAATTACAAAATCTGATTGTGAATTGCCTCTAAAGACGGTTCGACCAAATAGTTGCATGAGATAAAGTTCATTAAAGAATAGTTGTTCTGAACCACTGATGTAGGACAACTAGCTTTGGAGTTTAAAGAAGTGCTGGAAAAAAAAAAAAGATCGTGCCAGGGGCAATTTTGGCATTTGTCGCGTTGGCTGAAATTTAGCTGATTGATTGGAAACGGCCCAAAAAATTGGACTCGGGACAAAGACCCGAGATCTCGGGATTTTAGCTAAATTTCTTCATTTAGGCCTCCGAATAATTAATTTCCGTATTTCCCCGTTTTAAATTTTCGCTATTTTT